>JAOEHY010016670.1:0-15213 GCA_025447955.1 Psilopsiagon aurifrons | reverse complement strand
CTGCCCATGGCAGAGGGGTTGGAACTAGATGATCTTAAGGTCCTTTCCAACCCTAACTATTCTATGATTCTATGATTTTATATAGGCAGCTTTCTACTCAGAGAGTTCAGACTGATCTGTTTTTAGGAATTCTTATCTTGTAGAACTGAGTTGGCTTTTGAAACAGAAGAAGGGCAGGTATTGGACTGTATTTTTCATGTGCATTTTGCTTAGTTATTCACTGCTGTGAAATAGATGAAGAATAAAGGAAAATGCAACCCTTTTTTTTTTTCACAATTTTGTTAATATCTTATATCTCTTAAGAAACAAATCTTCAACCTAAACAAATAAAAAATCTACTTTCTTTCAACGGTGAGAGATTTTCCCACTATATTAGCAGAGGTGAGCTGCAGCTTTCATTAAACTGCTTACACGTATACAAAGGAATGCTCTGAGTTTGCTAGTACTTTGCAGTTTGAGTGCTGAATCTTCATGGACCGTGATAAACCATCTCCATGCTCACAAGACCGCCAGGATATTTGGCCAACATGCTGGTGTGGTCTTCACCAGTGCTTTTGTGTCACTGCTTATTTTTCACAATGGTGTAGTATCCAGCCAAGCTTGTTAGTGAACAGATTGTTTTGCCTCTAACTGCTCACCTTATCTAGTTTTGTCACATTAGCTACATTTAATGGTCTGCTCCAAATCAGAAAGCAACAACCATCTCTGCTGATTTTTCCCCTCCAAAGGACCCCAAGTCCACCGCAAACTCATCTGCTGTTGATTATTTGATTTTCCTTTGCAGAAATTGCTCTGTTTCCTTGATTTAGCTACATGAGCTCTCACATCTTCTCAAGCAACAGTACTTCCACCTGTCAGACTGTGAGCCTTAACCCAGACTACCTGTGATGTACAAATTAAGGTGGTGTAGCAGGGAGACAGCTGGTTTGTTGTCACTACTACTAATGCTCATCAGTATGGTTTCACCCCTACTTTCTCTGTCTCTCATGTCTCATGTAGTCACCTCTCATCTGATCTCCTGCACCTGTACTGTGAGCAGGAGCAAAGCATGTGTTCCTTTGCTTTGTTGTGTAGCACAGAGGTGTTTGCTGTTGTGGTTTTAGCCCAGTAAGAAGCTGAATAGTTCTGAGTTACTGGCTGGGCTTAAACCATGACAGCTCTCAGTGATAATACCTAAACATAGTAATACAAGGTTGAAACATGCGCACATTCTAAGGTTTAATAGTCTTCTCAAAAGTAGAAATTAAGGAATCAAATTGATCTTATTCCTGCTCAAAATCTCTGAAATTTGGTTGCTGAGATAAGCAAACAGCAATACAAAACCTGCATATTTACACACATTCCAAACATGCAAAAGACAGCATTGGTGGTATACATATGGATTTCTGGTTCCTGTTTTCATCTTCCCAGTACAAGAATGAGAAGATGATGAAACATCAGAGGCATCTTGCCTTCAAAGAGAGGCTGATAGAGCTGGGGCTATTCAGCCTGGAGATGAGAAAGCTCAGGGGGATCACATCCATGTGTATAAATTCCTGGTGGGAGGGTTTGAAAAAGATGGAGCAGGTTCCTCTTAGCAGTACCCACTGACAGGATGAGAAGCAGTAGGCAAAGACTGAAATACAAGAGATTCAACTGAAATTAAAAAACAAACAAACAACAACAACAAAAAAAAAAAAACAACCAGAAATGTTTTAAATGTGGGGGTGATCAAACACCAGAGCAGGTTCCTCAGAGAGGTTGTGAAATCTCCATTCTTGGAGATACTCGAGATGTGACTGAACACAGCCCCAAGGAACCTGCTGTTGCTGTCCCTGCTCTGAGCAAGGAAGTTGCATGGGATGACCTTTCAGAGGTGCCACCGACATCATCCATTCAGAGATATGGTGAATGGAGGCATGAGGCCATGAAGGAGAAAGGGCTTCTTCAGGTAAAAGACAAAGTTTTCATGAGAATTCATTTGGGTAAACTGGCCATGGCTGCTTCGGTGTTACCAGTGAGGGAAGGGTTCCACTGCCAGAGCACAAAATAAAGAGCAGAATTCCAAATGTGTATACAAACCCACATAGTTTGAAGAGGCATCCTGACCATTTTACGAGGGAGGGTCTGTTTCACTGGCTGTATCCTGCGAGTGAACGCAGTAACAAGGAGCTCTTGCCTTGTTCATGCAGTCTGGGGAAACACAACTTGGCTACAGCCTGCCATTGCAGAGAGTGATGGGCAAAATGCCATAATTGTGTCATTTCAAGCAGTATAAATATGCCTGAGAGTAGAGATCTGCAGCAAATAGCATCCTACTTATGTTACCTATGAACATATGTAGGTTGAAGGTCTAAGAGTATCCAGGAATATGTGGTCCCAGGTCTAAGGTCTAAGAGTATCCAGGAATATGTGGTCCCAGTATCCAGGAATGGTGGTCCCTACAGACACACTGTAGTTATCTTCAAGGTAAATACAAAATCCAGAAGATAAAAGAAGTTGTCTGGAGAGCTTCAACTCGCCACAGGAGAAATTAACAACATTAGCTGTAATTGACTGATGAGTCATTAAGGTCAGGCCTAAAGAAAACCCAGCCTGACCTCAGACATCTTCTGGGCCACAGATATTCACCCTGTAACCTGTATTGCATCTATAACTCTGAGTTGAGCTAGAACAGGGATTTGGGAAGAAAAAAGCTCTACTTGTAAATTAATTGGTCCTTTGAAAAAGTAGAGTTAAAAGCTGTCAAAAAAGAGCAAGTGTGGGAAGGTAAAAACAACGTTTCTGAAGAGCAGAAACAATCACAGTATGGGTTAGAAGACCTCTTTGTTTTGAGATACTTATTAAAACTGTGACAGCTTAAAGCACCCTATGGAACTAAAACATCGAAGCAAAATGCTATGGGAGTGCTGAGAGAATGTTTTTGCGGCAAATTCCAGAGCTGAAATGTGGAGGAACACATTGCCTGTACACCCAGGAGAGAAAACAAAAATGGATATGAGCAAACATTTGCAAAGCACTGTGTTTCTGCAGCTGAGCAAATGCTCAGGCAGGTGTTTGGGTTGAAGAAGCTCTGCCCAGCTATTGTGGCAGAAGGGTATGCATGATGGATAATCACTTCAGCCTGGCTGAGACACTTTTATTAAGCTGTGATAAATCATTTCTTTCCCTTCTCTGTCCAGGCCCAAAGTACTTCTATAGTGATAAAGTCCAAAAAGAGATTGTAAAGATTTCTACCTGCAGGAGCACATTAAATTTCTGTTCCCATGCTACCAAGACTTTTAGCAGAGAAGATAGTTTATGCCAAGAAGATGACTAGCCTCTTGATAGAGGTAAGGAAGTAGAAGAGCCAAGTCTAGGGAAAAATATAGGGAGACAGAAGTTTGTTCCCTCTATAGAAGGGAAATTGCAGAGAGCCTCTGTGGCTGAAGCAACTCATTCTTGTGGAGAAACCTTAAAAAATCTTTCATTTGTCATGAAACAGAGAGGCAGGTTGGCAGCCACACAGATGCCATTTAAAACTTCTGATTCTGGACACCAACATGCTTTTCTTGTGCAATTTTAGGTTTCCTGTATCAAGCCTGGTATTTTTCTCTAAACTAATTTTTATTTTCAGCACTGAATTAATATTCCTATTTTGCTTTGCAGTAAGCAGCAGTACCACATAATAAGCAGAAAGTCATGCAAATATACTAACAATCACTGATTACAAACACTGCTCCTGCAGGCTGTTTTCAGCCAGCAGTTTTGTAGCTAGAGTGTATTAACGCCTGGATTTTGCCAGCTCACAAGGTACAGTAATGAATGTCCCATTTGAAAAAAAACCACAACTACATATATTTATTTTCTTCTCTTTGAACTCATCATTTAAGACTAAATCCATTTATGGAGCTAAAAGAGAATGATAAAACAAAATAATGTGGACATGGTTCATAGGCATACAGTGCAAGTTGGCTTAGTTTTATTCTTTCTAGCCCAGCATCTGCAATGGCTCTCTGTCCAGGGTCACCATTTGAAAACAACGGAAAACCTTGCAACTACTCACAGGTAAAGATAAACTATTTGACAAAATTAAAAGAGACAATCCAACAATAAAGCATATTTTATGTTAGATGGTAAATGAGAGGAAAAGTAGTAGTAACATGTACTCTTGCAACACTTTGCAAAAACAATAGATCCTTGGAGAACTTTGTTCTAGAAGCAGTGATCTGAAAAGTTGGTGGTAGATAATCAGATTGACAAGATCTCTCTGTGCAATGTTCCAGTCCAAATGGACGATGAAATGCTTGGGTAAAAATGCAAGGAACTACTGAGGAGGAGCAAAGGGTTTCTGTTGCTTTGTACTTAGTGCTGCTGCAAGTGTAATGCAATTATCACAATGTGTTTTTTGTCCACAGCTCCAGGAGAATGTTAATAGGTTAAACAAGGCTCATACTGGAACCAAACAAATCTTTAAAATGTGGTATGATATGCCCTGGTAGTGACAGACTGCAGGAGCACAATATGGGTAATTTAGAAAGAGATTAAAAGATTACTTGATTATAACAAGTAAGTATCGACAAGGGGAATAGACATTAAGATAATGGGCCCTTGAGTCTTTCAGGCCCATATGTAACATGATCTAGTGGCTGGAAGCCAAAATTAGGCAAATTAAGAGTAGAATGTAAATGCATGCCTGACGAGAGTGAATTAACCAATGGGACTCGGTGTTTGGGAACATATAAATACATGCATTGCTGGAAATGTGTAATCCGGTGAGCTATTTTTCAAAACAATATACTGATTACTTTAGGAAGCTCTTCAGACTAATGTCACACGTAGTTTGCAGAGTATCAAGGTTAAATTCAGGTTAAATAATCTATGAGTTCCTGAGTGCCTCTGGTGTTTAGGATGTAAAGATACGAGGACAGTTATAGTTCCCTCTGCTCTGGCCTGATTGGAGCTAATTTTGTTTATAAATCACATGACAGATTCAGAGATTTCCCCAAATACTGTCCCAAGTCTGTTCCTCCTGGCCCTCCATCTCAGGAAGGCAAAAGCAAGCTGGAGTGCTTCACAGTGGCTCCTCACACCCAGCGACCCTTCACTCAGGATGCATTGGGTAAGAGGAGCCAGCAGAGTAAGAAAAGCAAGCAACTGCACAGCCGTCATTGAAACACAAGGCATTTTAGTCCTGGAGATTGACAGAGGTTAATTAAAAGTGGAAATTTCAAATTATTCCATTAAAGTAGTTCAAATCCCATCTTGAACACTAATTTTTCATTCTAAAACCATGGTCTTTAATTTACTTCGAGGAATAGTATTCAAGTGTCCTAAGATGAGAAATGCTTAAACCCAAAGTAGATATATATGCCTGTGAAGGTGTGCACCACTTCAATGGTTTGAGCAGCTTAGAGTGAAACAATATGCATCTTAAACCTCATCATCTCATGAAAAAGAGAGATGCTTGCAATTAATTTTTTAACTAGCAGGTCAGTTTTGCTCTCCTCCCATGTTTGTCTTTCCCTTGTAAATTACTTCTATTTCAAGCATATGTCAATGAAAGATTTCTTTGTTCTGTGTGACTGGAACGCTAGTTTCTGTGCTCATGTAATTGGAGAAAAGGTAACTATCCAGAGGGAAGTGTTTTTCTACACCTTCCGAGATATCAACATTCCTTCTAAATTTCACTGGAGCATAAGCATTTCACAAGCTACTTTTGTCCAAAAAAGTTATTTCAAGTCCTGAAACTCTGAATCTTCTGAGTTGCATAGGCTTCTGTGGTTGAAGAGAGCCTGAAGAGTCCTCAAAAACCTAAACAAATGCCTGAAAATGGTAACACTTTCAAAGAAACCTGGTGTCTCCGTGGACCTGCATATTTGACATCCAATTGAAGACTGGAGAATTTGTCTTCAGTTACTCGTAGTGTTTACTTGCTCAGTTTCTGCCCTGCAATAATTATTTTTGGAGGAAAGTTGGAGCTTCTTCCATTATTCAATGAAATGAAAGTCCTTAGTCTCCTCTACTTTGTAAACAATAAAGCCTGAATTTCAGGTTTTTTTGCTGAGTCAAATTCACACTGTGTTCTTGTTGCTCAAACAAAATGTTTCAAGGGCCATTTCCAGTACAGCTGAAGTGCCTTTTTAGGTGCAAGCTATGCTCAAAATGTCCTATCTGAAACTGTTTCTAACACTACATTTCAGTGCAGCAAAATAGCAGCTCTTTGGCTACTTCATTTAAAAGACATATTTTGTGTGGGTGCAAGCGCAACACAAATGGTTGGTCGCATCCTGTTTCTTTTCCAGCCTGACTTGAGGAATGGGGTAAATGGTACATTATGGCAGCTTTTACTGTTCATCAAAGGCCACCTTTTATTCTGAAGTAGAAACTGAAAGATTTCTTTGTACTTTGACGTGCAAACCTAGAATTTGTTAGTGGCTTGACAATAGGGACACCTATTTCATCTCATTGGAGAGAGATTGAAAAGGGTAATTTCACTTTATTACATAGAGGCAGACATTTTATCCAAGAGATCTGCCAGTCCTACGTGCACTCATTGAACGTTGTGTATGACTTTTGATTTGTGGTTTATGAAATCAGCTGTGTGTTATTCTGCAGATTATCTCAGGAATACTGTTTGCAAGTGAGTGTCATGGATGTTTGAGACTTCCTCTAGCTATCATAGCTGTAGGCAACCATGGGAAATAGTTTGTCAGTTCAAATGTCACTTCTGAGAAATATGTTCAAAATTGTTGAACTAATGCATTAAAGTTTATTTTATAAACCCTTTTTAGCAAAAGTTTGGACACCTTTCTAATACTATTTTGTAATTTTTCTAAGGACGAGAGTGAGAGACCCATGGTGCTTTGCATTATCCAGCTCAATGTCATGACATTTATAGCAGGAATTAAGGGAGAACCAACATTTACCATCAGGCTGACTTGTCCCACAACTATGGGTTTTAATTTTATCAAACACCAGTGAGTTTAATATAGCTAAGTCTCTTGGGAGAAGGCAGATAATCTTGCAGTTCAGGCATTACATTAGCCACAGGGAGAACTGATTTCCATTCCAAGTTCTGACATTGATATCAAGTGTGGAAATCAATTGGTTAAAGTTGAAAGCACCTAATTGTTGCATCTCAGATAAACTGTGCAGAAAGATAGACTACATGAGATCTATAGCATCTATAGGTGGCTCTCACATGCCCTGCTCTGTTCAACCTGCTGTGAATGCTATGCACAGATTTCTCCCAGATATGCAATAAGCACATTGCACTTCTGAGGCTATGGACATGCTCTGCACACTGAGACTTGTCTAACAGTACAGACAGAGGGAAATTCTGGGCATGAAGAACTCCTAGAAGACTGGTGGATAACTGCAAATCCGGACAAAGGAAAAGTTTGTTTGTTTTCAGTCTCAGCTTTCTTCTTCTCTTATTTTTTTTTTTTTTTTTTTTTTTTTCCCCTGAATGATTGCTCTGGGCAGTAAAAGAGATTTGAGAAGACACAATGATCAGGGAAAATCAGATGACTATTTAGCTTCTTTTAAAACAATTCACAGGTTTGCAAAGAGAGCTTTTCTGTGCAGGAATCGATTCCTGGTTTGCATTTGTGTAGCATGTAATAAATAAAACGTCTATCTGGAGCCTCCTGGGCCCCTTTGTGTAGCCTGCTATCAACAAGTTCATTCAGTAGTGTAAATCACAGAAATATAAGAAGGAAGCTAAGATGACTGTGTGCATCAAAGCTCAGCACTGAGAGAAAACATTTGTTAGTCGTTCTCTGTTCCCAGGGCAGACTGTTCATCTCATGTCTTGCAAACATTCACCAGAGAGGACTCCTCAGCTCCCTCCTTCATTGGCTTTACAGTTAAAGATGTTTCTCTAAAAGGTAAGTGAAATCTTGGAGGTAATAATTTAATTTCTTCTTCAACTGGTGGAGAAAAATACATTGTTCTCATGTTTAGACCAGTTTTACCTATGTTGTCATCTTCACCCTACCCAATCCCTGTATCTGTCCATATCCCTTTACCTGTCTGAGCAGCTGTTGTGGTTTAAGACCAGGCAGCAACCCAGAACCACTCAGCAGCTTGCTCACTCCCCACGCCCTTTCTCCCCCAGCTCCTGGAGGGATGAGGAAGAGAATGGCAAGAACATAACTCCCATGGGTTGAGATAAGAACAGTCTAGTAAGTAAGGTATTGCACAAAACCTCTACTGCTGCCACCAATAATAATAATGATAAGGGAAATAACAAGGTATCATGGGTTCAGCAGTAGTGGTCATTTTTCTCCTTCTCGGTAGCTGGTGCAGTGCTGTGTTTTTGACTTTCAGCCTGGGAACAGTGCTGATAACACCACCGATATTTTCAGTTACTGCTTAGAATGTTTTGGTCTGGCCAAGGACTTTCTGAGCCTCATGCTCTGCCAGGGAGGAGGGGGAGCCGGGAGGAAGCAGAGACAGGACACCTGACCAAAACTGACCAAAGAGGTATTCCATACCACAGCACGTCATGCCCAGGATGTAAAAACGGAGGGCAGAGACCCAGAAGGGTGGTGGGGGTGCACTGCTTGGTCAGGCTGGGTATACGTGGTGAGCTGTTGTATTCTCTTTCCTTGTATTTCTTTTGTCATTATTATTATTATTAATGCTAGCAGCAGTGGTTTGTGTTATACTTTGGCTACTAAACTGTACTTACTTCAGCCTGTGGGAGTTGCATTTTTTCAATTCTTCTCCCCATTTTCCCCCCACCTCGGAGTGGGTTGAAAGAAAGACGGGGAAGTGAGTGAGCAAACTGCGTGGCTGAGAGGCTTAAACCATGACACAAGGGAAGAGAATACAACCGCTCACCATCCATCGACTGATACCCACCCTGACAGAGCAATGATCTAACCCTTCTGGGTGACTGCCCCCAGTTTATATATTGGGCATGATGTGCTATGGTCTGGAATACCTCTTTGGCTAGTTTGGGTCAGGTGTCCTGTCTCTGCTTCCTGCTGGCTTCCCCTCCTCCCTGGCAGAGAATGAGACTTTGAAAGTCCTTGGTCAAAGTGAATATTACTGAGCAGTAACTAAAAACATCGGTGTTATCAGTGCTGTTCCCAGGCTGAAAGTCAAAAACACAGCACCGCACTAGCTACTAAGAAGGAGAAAAATGACTGCTACTGTTGAGCCCAGGACAGCAGTTCATGATAGCTAGATGCTTAAACACTTCTATTTCTCTCCTATGAATGCTTTTCATTTTCTTTCATCTTCCTTCCTCAACATACAATGTTCAGAACATGGGGTAGGACCTCAATATCGTGCATCCTACCCCTTGCTCTCCTGTTAATATCTCTCAGTGAATATCTGCCATTGGATTAGCAAAAGTAGCGCATGGTTCACTCACAGAGAGTTGTAGGATCCCAATATCTGAAAATGTTTCCCAGATATTAAACACTCTTTAAAACAGGGAGAAAAATCAGATACTGAGTTGGTGTCAACAATGACAGCTACTAAAGATGCAGAGGATCAGCTGTACAAACTTTAATCTGACTATCCAGTTTTTTAGTTTCATTCTAACATTTGCCATACGTATGCAAGCAGCTAAATGCAGATCAGCTGCATTTTTGTCATTATTAAGTACTGGAGATCTTCAGAGTTTCAGAGGGCTCTCTCCTTTTGAGACAATAAGCTGCAGCTGAGCAAAAGTGCTGTGAGCTGTTGAAGTGCTATGACTGTACACTGAAAAATAAACTGGCATTTGACTCACTGGGTCACATTTCATTTAACTTAAGAAAACAAATTAGGAGATATTTCTTCTAAAATAATAAACATATTTTAATAAACATATTCTAATAAACATATCCTACTATATTCTGTGAAGAATACATGGATTTTGTCAGGGAAACTAGGGACCAGGTTAGGAAGGCTAAGGCCTGGTTAGAACTAAACTAGGCTAGGGATGTGAAAGATAACAGGAAGGGATCCTATAGCTACACTGCAAATAAAAGACAGTCTAGGGACATCGTGGACCCTCTCCGGAAGCCATCAGGAGAACTGGCTACCCTGGATTTGGAGAAGGTTCATAATGACTTCTTTGCCACAGACTTCATCGGCAAATGCTCTGATCACAGCACCCAAGTCTTGGAAGTCAGAAGCAGGGACTGTGAGAACAAAGACCTTAGGCCCACTGTGGAAGAGGATCTGGTACAAGACCATCCTAAGAACCTGAACTGGAACAAGTCCATGAGAACTGATGAAATCCATTCGCAGTTCCTGAAGCATGCCAGCAAATGAAGTTGCTAAGACACTGTCCATCAGATTAATAGGTGGACTACTCGGTGGATAAAGAACTGGCTGGATGGCCACACAGAAAAAGTTGTGCTCAATGGCTCAATGTCCAGCTGGAGACCAGCAACGAGTGGTGTCCCTTAGAGATCAGTGTTGGGACTGGTCTTGTTCAACACCTTTGTTGGTGACATGGACAGTGGGATTGAGTGCACCCTCGGGAACTTTGCCAATGACACCAAGCCCTATAGTTGGGTTGATACACTGGAGGGAAGGAATGCTATCCAGAGGGACCTTGACACACTTGTGTGGTGGGCTGATGCCAACCTGATGAAGATTAACCACGACAAGTGCAAGGTCTGCCATGTGAGTCAGAGCAATCCCAGGCACAGCTACAGGTTGGGCAGAGAAAAGATTGAGAGCAGCCCTGCGGAGAAGGACTTAGAGGTGTTGGTTGATGAGAAAATGAACATGGGCTGGCAATGTGTGCACTTGCAGCTCAGAAAGCCAACCGCATCGTGGGCTGCATCAAAAGGAGCGTGACCAGCAGGTCAACTGAGGTGATCCTTCCCCTCTACTCTGCTTTTGTGAGACCTCACTTGGAGTATTGTGTGAGTTCTGGTGTCCTCAACATCAAAAGGATATGGAACTGTTGGAACAAGACCAGAGGAGGGCCACGAGGATGATCAGGGGACTGGAGCACCTCCCATATGAACATAGGATGAGAAAATGAAGCTTTTCAGCCTGGAGAAGATAAGATTGTGTGGGGACCTCATAGCAGCTTTCCAGTATCTGAAGGGGGGCTATAGGGATGCTGGAGAGGGACTCTTCATTAGCGACTGTAGTGATAGGACAAGGGGTAACTGGTTCAGACTTAAACACAGAAAATTTAGATTGGCTTTAAGGAGGAAGTTCTTTACTCTGAGGGTGGTGAGTCACTGGAATGGGTTGCCCAGGGAAGTTGTGAGTGCTCCGTCCCTGTAAGTGTTCAAAGCCAGGTTGGACAGAGCCTTGGGTGGCATGTTTTAATGTAAAGTGTCTCTGCCCATGGCAGAGGGGTGTTGGGACTAGATGATCTTAATGTCCTTTCAGCCCTAAGTATTCTATGATTCTGTATGACAGTTTGGTTCACGCAGAAATAAAACTGTGCCACCTCATGAAGCTGGTGCTCAAACACAGTGCCAGTTTCTGTTCAATGTATGAAAAATATATAAATCAGCTGAGGTGGTTTGATTTTAATTATGCTTCATTTTTCCTGTAGTAAACTGCTTAACAAATAAAAGCTCTAAAAGGGAGAGAAGTGAAATCCCACTTCCGCTGCATCTCAAGTGCATCATAACTGAGTCTCTGTTTTCAACCACTTTACCCTGGCTGCACATAGAAAAAGATGGTTGGTGACACTGCAGCGACATCCCTCGCTTGTTCTTCAGAGATGTGGGCTCAAAGTCAGCTCCTTTACCTACCCATGTCATGGCTTTGGAAAAAAAACTACTTTTTTTAAGCAGCATATTAAACTATGCCTCAATGCAACTTAATCATTCTTTGCCTTGAATCTCTAGCTGGAAAAAATTACATCATAGAATCATAGACTCGTAGAATAGTTAGGGTTGGAAAGGAGCCTAAGACCATCTAGTTCCAACCCCCCTGCCATGGGCAGGGACACCTCACACTAAACCATGCCACCCAAGGCTCTGTCCAACCTGGCCTTGAACACCTCCAGGGATGGAGCATTCACAACTTCTCTGGGCAACCCATTCCAGTGCCTCACCACCCTCACAGTAAAGAACCTCCTCCTTATAGCCAATCTTAAACTTCCCCTGTTTAAGTTTGAACCAGTTACCCCTTGTCCTATCACTGCAGTCCCTAATGAAGAGTCCATCCCTAGCATCTCTATAGGCCCCCTTCAAATACAGGAAGGCTGCTATGAGGTCTCCACACAATCTTCTCCAGGCTGAACAGCTCCATTTTCTCATCCTATGTTCATACGGGAGGTGCTCCCGTCCCCTGATCATCCTCGTGGCCCTCCTCTGGTCTTGTTCCAACAGTTCCATATCGTTTTGATGTTGAGGACACCAGAATTGCACGCAATACTCCAAGTGAGCTCTCGCAAGAGCAGAGTAGAGGGGAAGGATCAGCTCCCTTGACCTGCTGGTCACACTCCTTTTGATACAGCTCAGGTTCATAACTCTTCCTTTCTTCCAGCTTTAAGACATATGCTCCTTTGTGGAGGAGGTTGATGGTGAGGACAGGTTAGGACAGAATCAAATTTACCAAGCTGCTAGGTATCCATGTGACTGCTGTTCTCTTGTATTTAGTTCGATTTAACAGAAGCTAAAAAAAAAATTTGCGTTTTACCTGTCTCAGGCAATCTTTGTGCTCAAAAGGTCCATAGAAATCACAGCCCTCTGGGAGAAAACAGTATAGAACTTCCCAGGTTGCATTGGACTTGAGAGAATGGTTATTTATTCCAAGGTCATCACCCACCTGTCCTGCCTAGGACCAACCTGTGAACATCATTTTGGCACCCAAAGTTACCCTCAGCTAGGTCTGGATAGGGGCAGGGCACATGACAATTCTTTTTGTTGTCCACCCCACAGGTTCTAAGTCCTAAATTATGCTTGTAAGGTCCTTTGGGTTTCTTGTGGAATTTTCAAGCCTTTTTAGTGTTCTAGAAAAATACTTCATTATGTGTAGTTTCCAAAAACCATCTTATAACTCTAAATGGTCACTTTAGCATCAAATTTCCTTAAAATTATCCTGTAGTGAGTTATAAAAATAGAATATGAACCATCAAGCACTTAAACACTTTAAGTACTGAGTCTGCTGAAATTTATTTGATCATATTCATGTATTCAGCAGGAACAATATCAGAGTTTTCAGTTATTAGCACCTTCCCTTCTCATGGAGCACCGGAAAAAGGTGAGAAGGCTTTGAAAGACCAAAAAGCATTGCTGTATTTAGAAAGAGTCAGCAAAAAGAAGTGAAAAGATGGGTCAGATTATTTGCATTTCTGGATATTTACTGGAGAAACTGGAATGAGAATTGAGAAAATAGAATGATGATGAAGGCTGGAAAAGCTGGAACGAATATGAAGTCCTGAGTAATGCTGTGTCAGAATGGAAGCTGGCTTGAGAGACACTTTAATTGTAAGTAGAATCTGGACAAATTAGAGATCATCTCTTACATTTTGGAATGAGCAATTGCTTCTATATGAACTGGGGACAGCTGGATGAAGAGTTTGCAAAGAATCAGAGGAGAAAATTTCAGACTACTATTAAAAAAAAAAAGTAATCCAGCGGTATGTGTTAAGGACTACTGAATAATAAACCCTTCTGTCTTTGCAATAATGAAAAGGGCTCAGCTGTTCAGATATGGGCCTCAGGAAGCAAGGAGAACATGAAATAATGGGAGATAGTAAAAACAACCAAACCATAAGAAACTAGAAAATATGATGATTGAAAGATGAGTCGTTTAGTTTAGAGATTATATATGGGATATATGAGAACTTAAGTGTTCAAAATATTACTGGAGAGAGGAAATATCAGTTTTCCATATCCAATGCAAAAAAATAAGGATATGAATTGTAGTAAGGCAGAGAGGGATCAGCCTCCAAAATCTAACGGGCTAGGACTGGTGTAGGCTGCAGGAACTGAGAAAATTTCTCTCCATGGGGGAGGTTGTCTGAACACGTGTCTGTGTAAGAGCAGCTGTAGCAGTTCAATAAAAACGAAAAGAGCCTTTGTGCAAGGAGGTGGACTAGGTGTCCTCTATCATGGCTGAAAAATTAGACCCTTAGTTTCACTGTCACTCATATTTTATTCTGTAAAATGGGGACAATTTATAGAAAGCCATGCTATTATCTTCAATCTGTCAAAGACGATGAGGAGCTCAGATGCTTCAGGAGCAAAAGAAGGGTGGTATATAAGCTTCTGAGGTTGATCAGCACCTCTTAAAACCGTGATTTAAGTGGCATAATGCTGTTGTGTTATAACTCAGATGCTGCTGTACTGTTTTCTGCCATGAAAGGGACCTAATTTATATATTTTTTCCTACCCTAAACATTCCCAAACATAGTATCAGAGACAGTATTTGAGAAATCCACCACAGACCAAGAGCTGTGATCTTTATTTTCCTTGGACAGCATTTGCTATAAGGCCATTGACCTGTGTCTGTGTGGCTGTCAGTTGTCAACTTTTACTGTATAAAGGCAGCACAGAAGAATCAGTCTTGCAGAGTCCAGTCTTGGCAGTCAAGTGTTCCTGTTTCGTACTGAGCTCTACCAGAACGGAGGGAGGGGATTGCTAGCTAGAATTCAAGCAGGAATTTAGCCTGAAAATATAATTTCTGAATTGTAAAAATGCTGAGGTAGAGGCATAAGAACACTCAAATGTTGAGTTTTCTTGAACACAAATAATTATTCTTTATTAAAAGCAGTTAGAAGTGTCCAGCAGCAATTTAGGACTCAGAAAATAAGACAGCAAAAAAAAAAAAAAAAAAAAAAAAGTAATTTGTTTTCTTTGAGACAATATCTTCAAGGCTTAGGTACGTGAATGCAGCAAACAGCAAATGAGCTGTCATAGCCTAATGAGTTACCAGAAGTGTGCTGAGCTGTAGAACATTGGTGGGATGTAGTGAAGTGATGTCTTAGGACAGGGAATATCTAAGATACCCACAACTGAGACAAAGACCCAAGACAGGATCCAATCCTCAGCATCACTGTAGTAATAGCTATAGATCTTCAGACATCCAGTTGAAAGGAGTTCCAGTTTACCCCTACAAATTTTTGTGCCAGCATTATTCTTTACTTGAAGTTGGCCTGCTTCACTTTTGGTGTATTTCTGTCCCTCTGCAGGCATCTACAAAAAGCAATCAAATGTTGTCTTAGCCTTTCCTTATTAAACCGAACTAACACAAAACCCCTTCACCTTCTTTTATGACATCACCAGTGCCTGATGCCCTTTATAGTCCTCCTTAGCAACTGTTCTA
>JAOEHY010016668.1:0-19915 GCA_025447955.1 Psilopsiagon aurifrons | reverse complement strand
CGGGGCAGGCAGCGGGGCGGGCAGCGGGGCGGGCAGCGGGGCGGGCAGCGGGGCAAGCGGTGCGGATTAGCGCTGCTGTGCCGCGGAAAAGCGGCTCGGTTAAAACTCGAATAACCTCCCTGGAGGTCACAGACGCTGTGCAGGTTTGGAGCGGAGCGTAGCAGGGCGAGTCAAGGTGTAGCTGTGTTCTGACCGTGTTCCTTGATGGCTGAGTGCCTTGGGACCCCCCCCAGACGCCTGTCTTCGGCTGTGAAAGCTGAGCAGTCGTTGTGGTTTTGGCCCCAGTGGGTGCAGATGCCGAAGCTGTAGCATCCTGCCCCTTATGATAACTGTGTGCTGACTAAGCATGGTGGAAAAGTTTCTCTTGTGTATGTCAGCTCTGGGTGCATTGCACATGCATGTCCTGAGGTCACAACGGTCTGCTTGTGTCTCCCTGCTTCCTCCCAGCCCTTCTCAATTAACCCGGTGTTTTAATGGGTTATTAAGATAATGGAAGCTGCTTCGGGAGAGAAAAGAATAATTAAAGCGTAGAGGCACGCTCTTCTCTGGTGATGAGGGTAATGACTGTGTCTGAACAACTGGTAAAGGCAAGGGAACATATTGGTGTTTTCACACCAGTACCATAGTTGGATAACTATTGACAAATGCTGACTTTTAAACGGTGCCTGCTGATTCAGGAGAATCTGCTGACGTTGGTAATAAAACTGTGGCAGTTCCTTTTAATTGCCATCTCAAAACACTGGAACCGATAGATTGGCTGATTAGCGCCAGCCTTGACTGAGCTGAGAGCCAGCAGAGCTTTTAATCTCTGGGAAGACCTTCTCCCCCAGACGAATCTGACCTATGCAGAACATATCAGCTGCAAGGCAGGGTGTTGGGTTTGCAATGTCATTTTCCAAAGCGTGGTAGGTGCCACATGCATGAACTGATGCAGGAAACATGCCTAGCATTCTGCTTTGCTGCAGGAGTGCATTCTGTGCTCTTCGTGGTTGTAGAATAGCAGCTTTACTTGGAGTCTCGCTTTTGCGTTTTAATTAGCTGTCATCAAAGCTGAAGTTCAGCCACCCACCCTTGCGAAGCGTGCCATGAACATGCACTCTAGGTACCTGGTTAATGTTTTGGGACTAATTGCCTAGAGCCCGTCTCTGTTCAGCAATGTACAAAATGGGTTGACTATATGGAAATCGTTTTCCAGTTAGATTTCAATCTCTTTAGTCACATCTCACTATGAACTTACTGAGGTTTAATTCAGTTGTCTGAAAACTGCGTGTTCTCGTTCCCATTATTTTCGCCCCACTTCTCCTAAAAATTGCTGCTTTAAAGTCTTCTGTAAGTGCTATTGGTTTGAACAGTTCCCTGTGACAGCAGCGCACATTCAGTTACTGTTCCTCAGAGTTTTTAACATGTTTATATCTGTCTGGCCCCTGCTGTAACGCTGCAAGGCGTTTTAAAACACAGAGACTTAGAGCTCTTCCACTGGTAAAACTATCATTCAAACAAGCAGAGCCATAGGTGACTTCTCTCGGCAGAAGAATCTTTCTATTTAAAATGGCTTTTCCAGAGTGTTATCTAGGCTGTGAAGGAGCAGATTTTTCTAGGAAGTAGTGGGAGGCAGGAAGAATCATGAAAAAGAAGGTGGTGCAATGGAAAGTGTTTAAACCACAGAGCTAGAACCAGATCAGAGGTTTTCAGCTGTGCAGACAGCAATTTGCCTTCTCGCACTGTGGGACAGTCATTTCTTTGGTTGTCAGGCTGGTCATAGGATTCAATTATGTGGTTCATGTTGAGGGGTAGAATGGATCCGTGGGTCCATAAAGCTTGGGTAGGGATGGGCTAGGAAGGGTGAGTGGAGTTTCAGAGAAAATGGGTGACACTGTTTTGCTGGCTGCCTTCCTGGGAAAGCCAGTGGCTGTTCCTAAGGAACTTCGCACAGTTGGTGCAGAGGTGTAGCATTGTTTGGTGTTTCTGCTTGTGAAATGCATGACATGGAACCCTCTTCTCTCTCCTTTTAGGTCTTCACCTCCACCTTCCATGGTAGAACGTGTTCCCTCCTCCTCCATCAGCACACCACCTGCTCCAGTGCCATTCTGCCTTCTTCCCACTGCCTTCTCTCCCTTTCCTGAAGTTAACTGGTAGGTGTGAGGTGCTGGGAGCAAGTAGGTTTCTCTCTTTGCCCTCTCAGTACTCATACTGGGCCTGGTGGTACAGGCAGCAGGAAGGCAGCCGCTCACATTTGGTCACGCTAGCCAGCCCTCATCTCTGCCTGCGTTTGGAGCAAGCTGTGAGCAGGGCATTGAACTCAGCATGGTGGAATTTAAACTGTGAGTTTTCAAAGCCAATTACTGGATGCAGTCTGTGTCTGACAAGCTTCAGTTTCATTAGCTGCCTCCCAGGAGTATTGAGCTGCACAGCTCACCTTTGCAGAGATCAGATTCTCCTCTGCGATGTTATTAGGTGTTTTTAAAAATAGCTTCATCAGTCCACTTTAAAAGAGCTGGTCTGTTCTGATGACAGTGCCTGCTGTGCTTTTCCAGATAAGGAACTTGTCACTTTTCCTGCTGTCATACATGCAGCTTCTCTCTATTTAGAATACAGCTTAAAAAAAGACTACAAAATAACCACCGGTCTTGTGTAAAGGTTTGTGTGTTTGGGTTAGGAACAGCTGAACGCATCTTATTTGACTGCTTTGGATGGTATTGGTTTATGAAGAAGATAGGATCAAACTGAATGCTCAGTTGAAGCTAATAACTTCATATACCTGTGTCTTGAGGAAATCTTGATGTTAAGATCTCTCATATAACAAAGTGACAATAGGCCAAAGATTTCCTTTTTTCTCTCAGTTACCATTAGCATCTAAAAGGATCTGAAGTACTGCACTGTGCGTGCATGTGTATAATCTATGTGATGGTGGGAAGCACGCAGCTGAAATAGGATAAAAACCATTTCAGTCTGGGGGTCTGAAAAGGACCTGTGCTTATGCACACTAGGAGCATCGTGGGGAAAGTGCAGTTGTATGGCACACCTAGGAATTCATTCTGTAAGGTGTACGCAGGTGCAGTGTTCTAATTTACTCATTTACTTGATGTTTTGTGAGCAGATGGCATTTTTAAAAAGGTCTATTAGTTCTGCAGGAATTTGATAATGGCTAATTGCTTGGGGGATCAGAGGAGAGCAGCAGTCAAAATGAGGCTCCTGACTTCTCTGCTTTCAGAAGGGAGGCAGCCCTTTGCAGCCTCATTTGTAAGCTACTATCCTCTTAGAAATCCTTGCTCGAGTGTATTCACCGGTGTCATCAGCATAAATTGGGAACTTGTTGATTACTCTTGAACTGAACTGTGCTCCATGAACCAGTTACTCACGGGCAAAAAGCACCAGGGGGATCATGGCTTATTGTAGGACCCAGTGCATTGTTAATTCTCGTACAAAAGCCCTTTCCTCTTTCCCTTTCCCCCTTATTCTCACTTGCTTCTCTGTTCTTTTCCTTTTTCTTTTCCCTGCTTCTGTCTCTTTCACCATACCTTTGACTCCAGGTCCGTTCATGTCCTTTAAGCACCTACCTAAGTGTTTGCAGCATAGGACATAAGTACCTATTTGCACTGCAACATCAAAGGATCACATTTCAAAATTACAACTTTTGCTTTGAAGGAGAAGAAAAAAGGATTCCTTGTTGCTATGGTGATGAGCGCTACATAAATGCCTATAAATAAATAATCAGCTGATTCCTGGACTTTGATTTGCAGTATTTTTGCTTTTCTAATGAGATATAATTAAATATCAAAATGGGAGGAGGTGACATTTTGCCAATTTTATTATATGCAGATTATTCTTGTGCCTTCTCCTTTATAGTATTTCTGCGGAGAGGAATTGAATAGTAAGCTGTTTATTCTTCTCTCTGGGGCAAGTTCATGGTTTGAAAAATTGTAGTCTAGGATTTATAGGAAAACTTTGAGATGTCAAAAGCCACTCCACTAAAAAAGGTGGTGTCCATTTCAAGTTTGATCAGAAAACGCAGTTTGAGGGAAATGCCTATTTTTCTTATCTCTAAGAGACTGTTACGTGCTGTCACAGCGCTTAAGTTCCAGTCAAAAGTGTCTGCGAATGTAATTATGTTGCTCTGCAGTATTTGAAACCCCACTTGCACACAACAGCAAAACTTGAAAATGTCACTGTCTTTTTCTTGTATGTTAAAACCAGAAAGGCAGAGTAAAAAATGGGATATTCCTTATTGAGGTCTGAGGAGGAGGGGAAGAATTGACTTTTTTGTAAGCTTTTTGTTCTCAGGTCTGTGGTGTAGAAGTAGCTTCCTCTCTGTGCTAAAGGTGATAATTGTAAAGTGGATTGGATGGAGACAATAAACTGCTTCTTCAGAAGTCAGCAGGTAGCCATCAACCTCTGCTAAGAAAGCCCTTTTCATCTCTGGAGCTCAGTCCAACTAGAGAGCACAGTCCCACGCCAGTGCACCGCAGAATTCCTGTTCCACCTTACCGGAATTTCTCACTCCTGAAGTGGGAGCACTTTGTAGAGTTTATAATGGAAGGAGCTTTACTTAAGGGAAGGAAAACAGAGATTTATAATACAGCTATTTTCCATAACAAAATATACTCCTTTGTTAAGGCTCTGTTTGGTTTCTCAGTGGAGACTGATCTTGGCACAGTGGCCTGAAGAGAGATTTCTCCAGTCCTAAACCGTGGAGTGCAGCTTGTGCACTGGCAGGGGGTAGCTCTGCTTTCTACCATAGTCACAAACCTGTGTTCAGAGAAGTTCTCAGATTTGCAAAACATTTTGAAGCACTATCCTGCCCTGTTAAATGTTTGGTCAAATAACACCATGTCGCTCACCATCTTTGTTCCCTCTGTGCATTCAGATTCGTATCTGCTTATTTTACCAAGTTAAAATGCATTTGACCGAATACCTTTTACTTCAGAACGTGTGTAAGTGGGAGGACGAGGGTGCACAGTATTTCTTTCCAGTTACAATAGTCACAGAGAAAAACATGTACATCTGCACATAGCTGTTAAAGGTAGGGGCAGAATAGGAGCAAGGCATGGTGTCCCTGAAGGTCTTGTTTGAGCAGTGGCAGCCTGCACTGGTTTGATATGTATCATAGGGCTGTCACTTTTGTTCCAGCTGCTGTGGCCAGTTTGGTGACGCTCACCTGAAGAACAATGACAGCTTCAGTGTTTTCCTGGCAGTGAATTACGCCAGAGCTGCTTCTGAGCCTGGTGCTTTGTGCCATTGGGCTGCGCTGACCTCCCAGATAGTGGCACGGGGTCGTGATCCTCTGCCTGCCTCAGCTGTCTGTTCTGGGTGGCCCTGAGGCCAGAATCAGGAGCAGGTTGTGCTCTCTGCCTGCTGGAAGGTGGTTTGAGCTTTGCATGTATCAAAGGCATTTTTGCCTGCATTGAGGTTAGGCATGGACAGTCGGTGCTGGACAGGAGTGTGTGGCTGACACTGGACAAGACGAGCCAAGATCTCTCCCAGGTGGGCCATTGCAAAGGCTGATGAGGTTTGTGGGCAGCCTGAACCCAAACAGAGTCTGTGCTGCCTATAAGAGCAATGAGGGGAGGGTGGCAAACAGGGAGTCTTGAAAGTGCTCCAAGTTCACGGCTATCCCCGGGACTACCCACTTGGGTTTGGAGACCAGATTGATGGTGGAGCAAGACCAGGCTCCAGAGTCACTGAGAGAAAGCACTGTTGTTACTAGTACATATAGTACATATTGCCTTTTAATGGAGTGGCATCTTTACTTAGAAGCCTTTTCTTAGGGCAGGAGGATGAAATACATACATTGATATTAATGACAGGACAAACCAGTTAGGACAAGAGGTGGAGCTGTTGTGTCTCTCCTTTTCCATCATGGATAGAACAAAGGCTGAAGCAGTGCATATCCCAGATTTTTCCTTTTTTTCCCCTACAAGTTCTGATTTTCTGTGGTGTGGGGTTTTTTCTTTCAATTTTTTGCCTTTTTATTTTTTTTAATGGATGGATATGATCCAGGACCATCTGGTGGAATTTGCCGTTGTCACATCCAGGTTTTCTGATGTATTGCCTGTCAAGTTGTGTTGTATGTTCACATATGATGTGCTGACAGCTACTGACAGCCCTGAGATGGGAAGTTGGAAGCTTGGGGGAAAGAAGAGAGGGGCAGAGTTAGCTTTAAAAATGCAGCCTTGATTGCTGTTGATTGGTGGCGTTTCCTTTCTGGTACCTATGGCTGGAAGAAAGGTGAAAGAGTGAACTTGAACCGAGGACACCCAATGTACTGTCATTGGAAGGTTTGCAGTCTGCTCCCTCTTTGACACTGGGCTCCTCACGTAAATCTTTCCTCTGTCTTTCCTCTGTGTCCATTTGTAGAGACTCTCACACTTACTTAGAATGCAGCCTTTCCTTTGTCCTTTACTCCTCCATCCTTCACCAGTCCTTCCTTAGAAAGGAGATCTCAAAACGTTTCTGTTTTTATTAGGATACCACTAGGTATCCTAATAATTACAGTATCCCGGTATCCTAATCCTAATACCCTAATAATTCTGTAGTAAAATGAACTAAGATGTTTGGCAAATTAGTACTAACCTTTGCAGACAGATCACATGTATGAAAGCAATAAGCAACTCTGAAATAACTCCAGTAATTCTTTTCTTGCTAGTTTAGTACTCAAATAATTAATTAAAGTAGGTCTTTTGATGTAGAGGTCCACAGTGCAATTACATTTCCTCACAAATTGATAAAGATAATGCTGTACATTGTAAACCAGAATCCAAACAAGCTACAAACAGTTGAGGTTTGTTGCTCATTTTTTTGTGCCATAATTTGAAGCCTGGAGTAGCAATTAGGCTGGTGACAAATTTCACAACTTATTATCATTCTTCATTTTTTAATTGGCCATATTAGTAAAGGAGAGATTTGTGTTTGAACTTTAAAGGTTTTTAGTTCATATAGTACTGATGGAAAGCATGTCACAGGTACTTATGGATGGGTTGGAAGGAAGCCTGTTTGTAAACAGAGGTAGGATTGCACTGCAGCAGCACGTTGAGGTGTGGTTCTGGGTGCAAACTCTGCCCTCTCTCCCTCTCAGAGCATGGTGGTTATAGTGGGAGTGTTGGAAGTTGGAAAGGAAAGAAGCTTTCTTCCATGGGGGTTGAAGCTGAAGATCACAGCCCCCAAGCTCAGGGACCTCTTGTTGCAGTTTGCTAAGGAAGACGCTGGAAAGCCTTTACTTGCCTGTACTTAATGCTATGTCTCCTTGGTGTACATCCTGGCCTCTGGACTGCACATGGCCTTCTGTGGCTGTAGGAAGATGTGTTAAGCTGACTGGACCAGCAGAGTCTGTAGGAAAAAGTAACCGCTGTCTTCTACTCTGATCTTCTACAGTTTGGTATTTTGTGAGCATCAGATAAGGAGACTTGGAAATTACCCAGGTCCTGTGCTGTTGTAGGGGAGAAACTGGGGTGTGCAAGGTCAGTGTGAGAATACAGCAGCTCTCCACGGTGATGATGGGTTGCTTTGGATGGAGCACTGCTCTCATACTCTCAAGCATCAGCTCAGATATTGTCAGAAGAAGTGGACTTTGGAGGAAACCTCATGGATGGAATATGGCCAAATTCTCTGCCTCTGACTTCTCTGATAGCACAGCAGGGAAGTGAGGCTGGTCTTCAGCCCTTAAATGCATTAAATTTACTCTGGGTGATCTTGCTGGGAAAAGGGTAATGAAGCAGGTCAGAAACAGGATGTGTGTGCTCAAGCACATGCAGTGGGCTTAATACTCCAGGCAGCATTCCTGCAGGCACATGGTTGGGGAGCAGCCAGGTCATGGAGCACACTGTGCTGCTCGTTAAACGTATCACAGCGCACGGATGCAGCCAAAATCCCTTGTCCAGGCATAAGAGATAAAGCCTGCTAGGAAGGAGAGCAATCCCATTGGGAGAAACTTGTGAGAGGCCTGGATGCAGTCTGGTGTAGTGCTGGCTGCGAAGGGCATGTACCAGGCAGCATCATCGCAGGGGTTGGCCGAGACTGTTGCAGCAGAAATTTCAGCTTCTGGCAGTGGAGCCTGATGAAGATCTTGACATTTCTATTCTGATGTTTCAGGTAGAGGTGGCTGCTGAATGGATCTGCAGTGTGACTGACGGGGTGCGGTGCTTCATCTTTTATTTCATGTGATGAGGAGGTGGGAGGGTGGAGATTACTCGAAGTGCCTGGCTAGGGACAGAACGTAATTTCTCAGTGTTCATTTGTCTGGAGGGATACACAGCACGTATATAATTTAGAAACGGGTTAAAAATATAGGGAGCTGTTGTCTTTTATAAGCAGTGAGCACTCAAGTCTGTTGGTTTAAAATCTTGTTTCTGTGGCACATAAATGCACTGCTATGCATTTTGTATTTATAGTGTGCGTACAGGATAAGCGGTACATCTAAAATGATCCGAGTGTGTGTAAATAGTACTGATAAAACTTAAGCCCTTCATAAACTCAGAAATGTGTATTTTCCATATTTAGGCTGAAATGCCTCAACTGAACATGGATTTATCCTTGACAGTTCTTCTGAGATGACACTTAATATAGATGTTCTTTTTATATGTGATCTGCAAATGGATTTTGCTGTTTGTTTCTACTGCCGAAAGCATCCTTTCCCCTTCTCCCCTTGAGTGTTTTTTTGTGGTTCGAGCCTGGTGGTGTTATCCTACAGTTAAATTATCAGGGAGGGAAAGAGGATATCAGTGTCCTCCACCTTGCTGTGGGGAAATGTGTATTTTTGCTTTCTGCAGTGTACTGAGAGCAAGAGAAACAAGCAAGGTGTTGCCGTGCGTTATCACCGGCAGGATGATGAATTACATGTCCTGGAAAGTTTCAAGATGTGTCAGAATGCAAATCCTTGGCCCACAGGGATGTGTGGTTAAAAGTGCTGATCCAGCCAGGAGTTAGGCACGTGCTTAAATCTTAGCACAAGCGTTGCTTCCATTGGGTGTATGTACCCAGCACCATGATGTGCGGGATAATCAAAGCTCTTGACTGTGAAAGGAGAATTGATTTGTTTTAGTGGCCTGAAGTAGGAAATGAGCCTTTTCCAGTCACCTGGAAGAGCGGTCTGTAAATACTGCAGGTGCAGCTCTTCTGTGTTACTGGCCTTGACCCTGCAGCTGAACTGATGGAGATGGAAACCCTGATGGTTTGGCATTTTCTACCTTGCAGTCCATCTGTCCACTCCCCCTTCTCACTTTTCACACCCTGCTCATGCCTGCTAACCATGAACAGAACAGCATTCTTGTCTGTAGTAGGTGATACGTAGTGCGGTACCTCTGCCTAGAAGGGCTGAAGCATTACAAGGGACTGCAGAACCTTTCTTTTGCAAACAGGGAAATAATGTAAGAATTTTCAGTCATTGACAATTCAACCCTTTTCCCTCCTGTGCAAAAGTCTCTGGGACAAAGCTCTGTACATTGGCTTGTTCTCTGCCCGCCTGAGAAAGAGACTTCTTGGAAAAGTGGCTAAAAATGGTTGGGGTTTTTTCTGTCTGCTGATGACAGTGTGCAGTAGGCACAGTGATCCAGATCTTTTCTTCATCTGTTTCCTGTTCCTGCTTGTCCTTTAGTGGAAGCACTCTTTTTGGCTCTGTTTTCTTTCCTGAGTTCATTTTCATGCCATGTTCCTTTCTCCTTGAAGAGTGATGGCATGTGTGGTTTTTGAGGAGGCAGTGTTTTCTCTGCTCTGGTTGCTGTCCATGTGCTCCTAGTGCTGTGAAGTTGTCTCCCTGCTGGGTTTCAGCTTGCATTCTAACTGGGAGGGGAAGACATCAGTTTTGTGTACGGATGGAAATGTTTTTATTGGGGGGGGCTGGGGGTGGTGGTGCTGCTGAATTAGATGTCATTCTTCCTGTATCCTTCAGACTCTAAAAGAGAGATGGGGGCTGAGTTTTCCTGATGCACTGATTTTATAGCATCCCTCATTTTCACTGAGTTATCTCCAACTGGTCTCACAGCATTGCAGCTGGCATGGTAATTCTCACATCCATCTCCTGGTTTTTAAGTGGTTTTGTTTATTTCATACACTGCAATGAGGTCTTAGGCTCGTCCTTGGGAATTCCTTGGTGCTTTACTGATCAGCACAGATCAGAAAGATAATCTCACAGTCTGCTTCCTCTGGAGCAGGCTTTGAAGGTTGCGCATTCTTCTGCTGCACATCCTTTGTCCAAGTGTGTCTTCTTTGTCCTCTACTCCTGTCTTACTTGTTTCTTTTCTTCCTTGGTTTTATTTCAGTCCTTCAGTCTTCTGGTCTTTCTGTTTGCTTTGTTTAGGTTCAAAAAGAGACACACCTGAGTTGAAGTGCAGTTGGCTCTTTGGACTAAGGAAGCTTTCCTTAGAAATGCTTTGTAAGCAAAGGCCTCAACAATTTGCCCCTTCAGCAGCTAAAGCTTTTTTCACCAACAGCTGAAACGTGTCACCAACTTTCCCCATCCTGCCTGCACCTTTCGTTGCCTTTTGACTGCCTTGCACCACAGCTTGCTTTGTTACCCCTGTGAGAGGCTGTGCTGCACAGTTCTTACATATGAACCAACTGAGGTTTCCCTCTTCCATAGTGAAATATTTCACCTTTTCCTTTCAGAACACACATGCAAGTGTGTTCCTCTGTCCTGGCCTTTGTCTCTGCCTTGTAAAACTGAAATAGAGATCAAGGTAAGTATTGACAGCTGGGTATCTCTGCACAGTTTCATCCAGGAGCCCCTTCTTCAGCTGCTAGGTGTCCTAAAGACCACATGTGTAAAAAGAGTCCCAGAGGCATTTTGATGTTAAACAGGGATTGTTTGGTTCTTGCGTGGAGATGGCCTATCTGGAGATTAGGATTAAAGATGTTTGATAACAAAAGGGGGGTTTGTACCATCCAGCTCATTTGGCAAGGTTCAGTTGAGAAAACGTGATTCATTTTTTGGTTGCAAAGGTTCCTTTGCATATATGGTGGTAATTTCCTTTCCATCTTTGTACTGCCTTACCTGAGCAGTTGCACATGTCCTTCTGGCTTTTGAGTGACAGTGGGTGTGATAAAACCTCTGTTTTAAACTGTTACTGTATGATTAGCAGAGAAAGATGTCTCTGAAGCCTGATCTGCCTGCTGCTCTGTTGCTCAAGGAGAAAAGGAGCTGAATTCGGGGATTTGGGTCTTTGATTGGAAGTCCTTGTGTAAATTTGGCACAGGCTACTTCTCTTCCAGAGAACCACCTCTTTCCTCAGCTTAGAGCTGTGTAGATGCTAGGGCCATGCTTGCTTGAAGCCAAGGAATTACTATGAGTTTCCTGCTAGTTGTGCTTTATCTACCTCTTGTATGAAGTGGGCTTGCACACAGATCTTTCTTATTCATCAAGTTATACTCCCTGATACATCCAGTTTTCAAGATTCCTTTATGAAGTCTTTATGAGACTAGTCTCATATGAGACTAGCCTCTTATGAGACAAGCTTTGCTCTCTGTTCTCAAAGCTTCCTGTCTTCCAAGCCAACCTGTTAGGGCTGTTTCTGCTACATTCATCTTAAAGCCATGCTGTGAGGTTTTCATTGATTTTGGAGCTAGAATTGCACCCATTACTGTTTATGGACTATTTTTGCATACCTTTCTCTGAGTAACACTTGTTCTTGATGGTTTGGTTCCCTTCAGTGGCGCACTAGTGTGAATGTGGTTTGCTTTAAGAGTGGTGCCCAACCGAGAGTTTAGACCCTGATTTCTTTAAGCCCAGAAACCCATGTGTGGTTTTAAGCAGTATGTGAATTTTGGATCCTTGATGACCAATGGAAACACTTAAGCACAGTCTGTGTAAGATACCTTGGCAATTGCAAATGCCTTGAAGGAATCTGAAACCATCTGGCTCTGTCCCTTCTTTTTGTCCCAGGAAAAAGCCCTCCTGAGTTTGCCCACAGGGGCTGATCCCTCTTCTGAAGAGGAATGCATTGTGTCATCAGTGATTTCCTGGATGTGCTGGGGTTTTGCCTTTGCTTCTGGGAAGCAGACAATCAAATGTGGTTACAGGATGAACGCAGTCCATTGGATGGGGGAGTCACTGATGAGCCTTTGCTGCACTGGAAATGAGTTAGTTGTGAATTGCTTTGTGCTTTAGTTTACTGTTTCCCCTCTCCCAGCTGATCACCTGTAATGTAAATAGAGTGAGATGCTGGTGGTTTGTGAATGGAAATCCCTTTGCAGTGGCAAGATGAGTTTCCAGTATTTCTTTCCTGGGCAGATAAGCCTTTTGCCCATACCTGGGTGGACAAAGAGGCCCCTTCAGAAAGGTGTGTGTCAGCTGTTTCTTGACCTCTTTTGGTTTTGACTGACTCGCCGTATCATGAGCTCACTTGTGTGAGCCAACCCAGAGTTAGGCTGTTCATGCTGTTTTGAACTTATTTCAGTGTTTATTTCAGTATTTTCCTGCTTATCTTTCACACTGGATGGAAAGAGTGGAGGGAGAGAGGAGGAGGAGGGGTGGAAAAGAAAAAGGTGCACAAAGATTAATTTGCTTTGTCATTTCCTCTTTTAGATGGAGAAGAGACACACCTGGGAGAGTCGGTTATCAGACCTTTAAGCACACAGATAAAATACTGTCCTTTTTAATAGACACTCTGGTGTTGCACTGAGGCAGTCCCCTGCTCAGCACTAAAACTATATGACCAGATTCATTTTGAGGAGACGTGAGATGGCTTCCTCTGTGTGTGCATTTTTACTGCCCTTAGCTAAGTTAGGGCCCTTGGTGCTTATCACTTTTTAATGATTTGTTCTTACCACTGCTCCTTGCTTCTGGCTGTTTGTTCTTTACTACTTAGGTTATTACTCATGTTCATGCAGAGACCTGAGAGTTAATAGAAAATGAAGATTGGAGTTGCTCTCTCCTTCCCTTCTCCTGTAAGGTTATCTGGGACAGCTTCACACACATTAATATACAGCTTTGCAGCTTTTTGGCTTCTGATTGTGTTAAGATTGTGTCAAAGGTATAAAACTAAGGCTGGGAAGCTAGATTTATAAAGCTACTGATTAATCATCTTCTAATGCAAGTACAAACTTAAGAGTGATATACAGCTATATATTAATTGTAATCTTTTATATTAATTTTGTAGTCATACATATGTATTCTATGCCTGTATGTATTTAGCACAGGGGTTACAAAGTCAGGTTATATGAAAAGTTCTCTGGTCAATTTGTGTGCATGTCTGTCTCATTGGAGCACAGGGCTCTTAGGTACATGCTTGTCTGTAAGCATTGGATATATTCAAGCAAATTAGAGAAGAGGGGGTTTATTTGAATATACTTCATCACCTTGATCTTAAAGAAATGGTGCTTATTTTGTGTACCCTTAAACCACTTAGCAAGGGGGCTGTTTTCTAGTCAGCCTCTGACTTGGGTGTTTTCTCTTTTCACTTACTTGCCGTTTTAATACAGGTGCAGATTTGAGGCTCCATTGTTGCAAGGGGAGCTTTGTGTGGCTGTAGCTTTAATCCTTTTCCTTGGCAGAAGGGTTGACTGCCTCAACAGACTGTTACTGTCAGCCTCCAAGACTCATTATAGGCACATTGTTCAGCCGTGGAGAGGGAGGAATTGCGTTAGCCAAGGCAAGGAGGTTTGCATGGGAGGCTGTGTGTCCTCCACCTCTGATGCTTCCAGACTTGGGATAGGTCTCACTGCCTATGGCTGATAAATGCTGTATTTTAGTCTTTCCTCGGAGGTCACGAGAACCTTCCTGTATGAGAATGAAGAGTGTGTTTTTACTATGGCTCATCTTGGGACTTCTTTGCCAGTGAGAGGGTTCAGACTTGCTCCAACCCTCCCAGTGCTTGGGTAATGCTACAGGGCTGTCATCATGGCTAGATGGCTTCTGTGGGGAATGGCTGCATCAGCAGCAATGCTAACAGAAATCTAGCGATGGAAATACCTGCACATTGATCCAGATCTGTACACAATGAACAGGGACAGACGTTTTTAAGTGGAGCTGTTTTAAACAGCAGTTGGTTTATCGAACTGATGTTGCGCTTCTCTCAGTGACAGTCAGGTTACACTTCAGCTACTTGAAGAGATTCTCATTGCCAAACACTTGACTCAGCATTCCACTGAACAGAGGCAGCGGATCTTGCCAGTGGGAAGAAAGCAAACAAATGAGCTGCTGTGTCAGGGTTGGGTAAGGAATCTGCCATCATCAAAGGGCCACCAGTGAACAGCAACTATGTTAGTAGGTTTGCAGATGATCCTATCCCAAAAGGGGCTTTTTGTGGCCTTCCCTATGTATTAAATGTCTTATCAGCTATTCATGGGGGTATTGCAGCCTCCATGGGGTGAGGATGGCTGAAAAGGGGGGCTATAGGGAGGTGATGCATTGATTTATTGGTGGGATTTATGGGACAAAAATTAACCACCTTAATTTTTTATTGCTATTCAAATATAATAGCAAGTCTTATGCAAAATATATGTGTATATATATAAATAAATGAAGTCAGTCTTGAACCTCTTCCTCTTGCTGCTGTGCCCTTGATAAATATGCCTAAATTCAACAGTCCTTCTGTGAATTTTCAAGCTGCCAAGGGCATGAAGAAGTTCTTCGTAGCTATTGAACAGAATTGGTGCATATGACAACTGGAGGAGTTGGAATGGTTTTGTACAAGTAACTCAGTGTATTCATCTCACTTTTCCTATTGCATGCAGTGGATCGCATTGAAGCTGAGCAAGATGATTCATATTGCTTTCTTCTCTTCCCCTGTCAGTAGCAGTGGTAGCCCTCAGAGCAACGTTTGGAACAGTAAGTGCCTGGCCTACTGCCATGTGTTACAACTGCTCTGCTGGGCCCTCTGATGATGCTGTAATCTGATGATAGGCAACAGTAATTGTTCTTTTCCACAGGGAAAATGAGACCAGGGTTTTTAAGTACTAATCGAAAAGTAGGTTTAAGGGAGTGTTTAAATTGGCCAGCAGACATTTTTCAGTCCTAGGGCCTGGGCTGTTGGGAAGCATCCTATTTTTTAACTCCGGTGTAAGTTTAGATTATTTGTGAGACTCTGTGCTCTGTTCTGAATTTTCATGTGAATATTGGCATTCAGGACATGGATGTTGCCCAGAGAAGCTGTGGCTGCCCCATCCCTGGAAGTGACCAGGGCCAGATTGGACAGGGCTTTGAGCAATCTGGTCTAGTGGAAGGTGTCCCTGCCCGTGGCAGGGGTTGGAAATGGATGAGCTTTAAGGTCTCTTCCAACTCAAACTGTTCTGGGATTCTAAGATTGATTCTTAGCATCAGTCTAAGTGATTACACTGTGGGGATGGGGGTGTATCCAGAAATACTGTGCTCCTGTCAGTTGCACTACTATCTCATGAATAGGGTTGACTGATGTGCTGGCTGCGTCCTTTTAGATGCTAGGGTATGCTGTACAGGTGTGGCTGAAGAAGGCACTGAAGGTAAACCAATCTATTTGCAATTTTGGGACTCAAAATGGCAGTAAACCTTTTTGTTTCCTTCGATTTGATTTAGATTCTCCTTTACCATGGCTCTGAACTCTCATGTTGCGTGCGAGGTACCTCAGGGCATTTGTCAGAGGATGGCTAATTGAAACACACGCTCCGACTTGGATCGAAACTGCTGTTTTGATCAAGGTTGTAGATGCTGCTGCTGCTTCCTTGTGGAGTTCTTTCCATGAAGCACCCGGTCTTTGGTTTGTTGTTTTTGCGTCTTAGGGTTTTTAGGAAAGCACAGAATCTCTGAGGGTACCAGAAAGTAGAAGCTGAAGGCAAAGGCAGCTGTGGGGAGCAGTCCTGCTGTAATTCTGCTTGTGAACTGACATGTTCTCATCAGTTCTTGAACAACTGCAGCCCATATGCAAATGGGTTCATAATCCAGGGAAGGCAGTGAAATGCTTGGACATCTTAAGCCTTGTTCTTTGGGTACTCCCACACACTTGTTAGCCATTCACCCATACAGATCCATCAAAGTGCCTGACGTTTCTGTTGTTTAGCCTAAAATGCAAATTCTGTCTTTCTGTTACTTCTTTTACAGACCTTGGTTACCTCTATGATGTTCACGTTTGAGGATGGTTTTCCTTTTAGCAGCTGTGTTTTGCTGTGGTACTAGCATCTTAATTTCCTAAGATGTCTGAGACTTGCTGGTTATGACTACCGTGTTTGTCTCCTCAGACAGCAAAAGAAGCTCTCTTCCTTTTCTTCCGCCCTTCTCAGGACAAGACCATGTGGACAAGGCCTCCGACTTCAGGCTAAGTTGTGGCTGCAGGGGGTCTTCCAGGAGGGGGATGCATGGCCCTCTGCACAGCAAGTGTGGATGGGGATAAGAGACGAGAGGAAGGTGTGCTGGGAGCAGAGCAAGTCAGGCTTAGACTGCTCAACCAGTAGCTCTTTAGAGCAGCAGTGACAGAACTGATAACTTAAATCCTCCCTATCCTTTATAATGTTTAAACTGTCAACTCTGATCTTGGAGGCTCTGGCTCCTGTCTTCAGTCTTGGAGTCCTTGGAGGTGACTGCAACCTTGGGGTACACAAGAGGGTTTGATTGTTGGTGGGTTTTTCACAGGAAGCTGCTACTAGATTTGTGGCTGCTGGAGTGATGTGTCCTACCCTGATCCCCTTGACAGTTCCAGTATTTTCCTCTGTAAAATGGAAGATGTGTTTCTTCGGGTGTTGCTGGAGCGATAAAGGCCTAATATTAAAGTGTCATCTGAGAGAGGGCAGATGCTCTTTCTGGCAAAAACAGTTGACAAGGCTGTGGGAAGCACCATGTCAAGGCCATGAGCAATACCCAGGGGTTTTACAGGCAATGTTTTACCTTTGGTTTCTCATGTCAGTCAAGGTGAACATCATTTACTTACCAGGCTGCTCTTATGAGCATGGGTTATCTCTGCTTCCTTCACAGACACATTGGCACTAATTACATTTGCAGGTATGCAGTTGGCATAGATGTAGGAGAGGGAGTTGGTTTCTCTGTGTCTCCCTGCTGACCTGTCATTAATGGAAACCTGAAAGAGCACAAGTGACACCTAGCTTGAGTCAGAACAGCTTCCGAAGCCATCTCCTGCCTTGGGAACTGGGTGAGCCTCTCCTGTCATCATCTGAACACACATTGCACACAGCTGCAGGAACAGGCTGGTATATCCCTGCAGTGCTGCTAGGGTGGTTCGTGATGGGGATGGAGGTATTGTTACAGTGATCAGTTCAGCATATGACAACTATGGATAGCTAGTGTGCTTTTCCATCACAAGTATATGTTTGTGTCTAAAATGTGCACATTTCTGTGAAGGAGAATAAATATCTATGGATTTTTTAGGTTGATGTAAAGACATGTAACCTAAATGTGTGTGTGTGTAAAATGCTGTCTTCTGCAGAAGCAAAATACCATCCTCTATGTGTGGAGTCCCAGGCTTGGTGTCCAGAAACCCAGTGCTTCCTTTGTCTCCTTGTTTCTCTTTCGGTACGGGGCCACTTCTTTGTCAGTTCAGGCATGAGATGTTTTTGTGCTCAAACTGAGATGCACTTTTGGTTCAAAAGCACTGCAGGAAGAACAATTTCTTACGGAACGTACTTCTGGGACCATAAATAATAAATGCTGTGGCTCGGAGTGACGCAGGCACCCCTGCCACATACATATGCAAGGCAAAGATCCACTAAATGATTATTTATCTGCTCTTTGTCAGTCTAAACCAAGAGGGATGCATTCAGACTTCTTTGCCATCGTGATGACTTTCATTTGTGCTGCTTTAGGAGTTCGAAAGATGTTAACTGTATTTCTTTTGTGGTGCTGTTTTTGGAGGCTTTATGAGGAGTATTAAATATTTATCAAAGTCTTAGTTCTGAGGCAAGACAACCTATGCAAACCTCACCAACTTGCAGTGAGCTGGTGGTGCTGTTTGAAAGCAGCTTGGGTCCACCACACGTAGTGCCTTATGGTGCAGAAGTAACAGGTAGTTACTGCCTCAGAGTTGCTGCATTTATTGGTTTATGGGGTTTTACTCTCTTTAATGATGTAGTTTTGTTCAGTTACTTTGTGGTGTAGCAGCTTGACAATAGAACCCTCTTCAGGGCTTTGGTTAGACTGTCCAACACCACGTGATGTGATAAACTGTACCTCTGAAATCTGTGCGTATACCTCATTTCAGGGGTAGAGAAGACACTTATTCATAAACAGAAGACCAGTCTGTAAATGTTACTTTCTTCTCCTTTAACATCAAAGTTGGAGTAAGATAAGGAGCCTGGCACGGTATCTCTTGGGTTGTCAGGGGTCCCTCTGATGAAGTCCACAAGCAGAAGTCTATGGAGCCAGTGGAAAGGCTCCCGTGAGCATCAGTGGAAGCTGGGTCATGCAGCGGAGCTTTCCAAAGCATGGAAAACACAGTCAAGATGTGTTTTCCCAAAGGAAGTCAGCTACAAATCTAACTCTGCTCCTCAGCTTTCAAACTTTAGAGGTAAACCAGCAGGCTTGTTCCATACAGGAACCTTTGCATGCAGTGGGGCCAGAGGGCGATGAGATGAGTTAAAAAGGGAAGGGTGACTCTGGATATCCTTTTTCCCACCAGGGCGCTGGGTGTGCCTGCCAAAAAGGGGATCTTTGCTCTTCTTTTGTGTTTCTCCCAAGCAGCTGTGACTGACCGGTGTCCCTTTGACACAGGCATAGGCTCGCGGTGTAGTTCAAAGTCCACCTTGAGTTGGTGGGAAGAGGTGGCACAGGCCTGGAAAGAAGGGCACTGAGGTAGGTGGCAGCTTGTCAGTCCTGGTGGTTTTTAATGTTTCCAGGTGGGCCAGAACCGATTTGCTTGTTCTGTGCCAAGAAGGCAGAGGTATTAAAGCAGCACTTTGGAGCAGGAGATGAGAAAATGTCTGGTTTACTTCCGCGATGCCCTAGTTCAGGAGATACAACAGTTGTGTTTATTCATCATGTTGGCAGGCTCATTTCTGATTCTTTGTCAAGAATCTTTTGTCGATTCTGCAGAATGTTATTAGGGTTGATTCTTTGTTTCTTTCAGCTTCTTTTTCCTCTGTATTTGGCTTTTACCTCGCAGTCAGAAACCCAGGGTTAATAAACTGTGGCATCACTGTGTTTATAAGCATGTGTGATGCTGAATGACACCCACATTTCTCAGCTCTGATGGTGGTTCTATTCAGGCTAGCAGTCTTACATCCTGCACAGGACAAGTCATGTTCTTGGGACTGCTCTGCACCTCCCAGTTCTGCCAGATCTTTGCCTCAGGACTACCCTGTTTTCATCAGTATTTTGTATTGTGCTCTATTGCTCCTGTGATTCAAAATGTATCGCCTCTCGTTGCCCTGCAAGGCTTCAGCCTCTCACCACAGATTGGTTTGGCAGGGCTGCTTTGCCTTCTTGCACGGAAATAAAAGGTTTCTTGGGGCTGGGGTCCCACAGTAAGCAGGGTTGTTCCTCACCAGACAGGGTGAGGGCAGACACGGTCAACAGTCCCATGGTCTAAGTCCATTTGTCCCCTCCCTCGGATGACTTCCAGCTTGATTCAAGGGAAGGGAAGAAGCTGGAGACACCAGCTTGTCTGTGGTGTGTATTTAGAGCAAGATTTTAGGTAACATGCTGCCAGGCTCTCTTAGATGAGAGCTTTTAGCACCCATATCTTACCTAATTGCAGACTGAATGTATAGACTAGACACATGTACAGACAGGTGTACATGTGGGTGTTAGAGAGCTTTTCCTCTTTGTCATCATTCTTATTTCACCCGTGAGGTCTCACTTAAAGGGAAAAAGCCTCCCTAGGTGATCAAAAAGATGTATCCTGCCAATACACAGAAGAGATTTGCAGCAAGCATTATAGGTTTGCTTGTGATCTGCCTGCAGGCATGTCCCTACAGAGCTGGGATAGAATCATAGAATAGTTTGGGTTGGAAAGGACCTTAAGCTCATCCAGTTCCAATCCCCTGCCATGGGCAGGGACACCTCACACTA
>JAOEHY010016667.1:0-29092 GCA_025447955.1 Psilopsiagon aurifrons | reverse complement strand
CCAGGAGCAGAGGGAAGAAAAAGGGGGAAGTGAGTGAACAAACTGCGTGGCTGATTTATGGCTTAAACCACGACATAGTGTTTGCTCAGGATTGTTCTTTTTATTGTGTTGTTGGCTATTGCATGTATGTTTAGTGAAATCTGATTTGTGTAGTAGTGGAAATAGTACTTGGAAATGTCAGTGTGTATAAAACCTAAAGGTAAATATGGCAAATTTTTATGTACATTTCAGACATTAGACATGTACTCCTTTCTTCTAATATTTATAAGGAATTGAGAATTATTGTTACAGGAGAGAACGGAATACATTAGGCAGGCAATCGACAGAAATACAGCCCCTTCTGGACATGCTTTATGCGCTGATGGTGAACACACCATCACAACAGATAATAAAGAGAGAGCTTTGGATTTGCCTTCATGCTTTCGCTAGTGATGTCATAGTGGTCATTCCTGTTTTGTCCACTACATAGGTAACTTACTGTTGTGAAAACTGATTTGTACCTATCTGGCTGGGTAGTAGCAGAAATTACTGTTAACCTCTACAGGTTATGAAGACATGACATAAATATAGACTAGATGTATTGTCAAAGGTTAAAAAGAAAGGAAGAGTTCTGATGCTTGAGACACAAACAGGGAGACGTTATTTACCTTGTCCCTGATGTTTGGCAAAACACATTGACTTCCTTCCTGCAGAAAATCGAGAGGCTGAAGTCGGAGCTCCATCTGCTGGATGCGGAGGGGAAGAAACCCAACAAGCACGTGTTCTTCTTTGATACCAAAAAAGAAGGTAGGATGCTGCGAGGGCTGGAGCAGCTCTGCTCTGGAGCCAGGCTGAGAGAGCTGGGCTGGTTCAGCCTGGAGAAGAGAAGGCTCCTTAAGAGGAGACCTTAGAGCAGCTCCCGTGCCTAAAGGGGCTACAGGAAACCTGGAGAGGGGCTTTGGACAAGGGCCTGTACAGAAAGGACAAGAGAGAATGACTTTAACCTGTCAGAGGGGAGACTGAGATGAGCTCTTAGGAAGAAGCTCTTCCCTGCCCTAGTGGAAGGTATCCCTGCCCATGGCAGGGGGTTGGAACTGGATGAGCTTTAAGGTCCCTTCCAACCCAAACCATTCTCAGATTCTGTGATTTAAATGGGTTGTAGCAGAAAACTTGTTCTGTTATGTTCTATTGTAGCTGTTTAAAATATAATGGTGCTTCCTTTCTGCCATTGCCATAAAAAAAGATACTGTTCTTCCCAGGAATAATAATTCGGTGCTCTAGAAATCTCTTTTGGTTGCTAGAGAAGACCTCAGTTCTGCGGGAGCTATGCTGCTGGGACTTCCATCACTGACAGCGCTGAAGCCACACTTTTGGAAGGTTTGCTGAGCACTGGTCCATGGCAGTTTATTCCTAACTTTCTTGTTATTTTTAGTTCAGGAGTTTGATATTGCAACTCATCTGGATACTCTTCCGGAGCTCGTAGATAGAGTGTACAACCGCCCAACCATTGCAACGCTGCAGAAAGAGACACTGAAAGGAGCTACTGATCCTTTCCACTTAAAGGTGCTGCCACTATTTCTATTATAGTTTTCTTCATGTTTTAATCTTTTATATATTAAGCAGTAAAGAGGATTCATTGGACCATTGTGGAGCAGAACAAAGTTTTTCTGTTATCTTAAAACTTACACGTTGTGGTAACACAACGCTGTGGGGGATGTCACTTAATCATTAAGTTCCTGGAGCCTACAGTCAGATCTTCTCCTGGACTGACATGGAGAACTTGTTCACTGGTAGCCCAGTCCACTGTGGATTATAAATCAAGAACTGTGACGTATAGGCTAGAACAGAATGGTATAGATATGATTTAGGCAGTCTTATTAGCAAAACTGATGTACTACTCCTCTGGTACACGACATACGCCCATGGCACTATCTTTTCATTAGGTTGCTGCAGTTTTAGGTGTGTTTTGCAGCATCCCGTGTTAAATCTCCTCTCACACATGCCCAAAACCCCTTTCATCCCTGAATAGGGATGGAAGAAGCTTATTCCAACATAGATGCAGCTATTGTTAGGTTTCTGATCTTGCAGTATTTTTCAGTTAGGTTCTTAGCCTGAAGTAGCTTAAGATTCAGGATTTGACTCTTTTCTCCTTAAAAAACCTTTAAGCTATAATCTCACTTTCCAGCTTTCTTAATATAAAGTGTTTCATGACTCTTCAGGTTGCATTGCTTATGCAATCCGCTTTGGTTCTGATACTTCATTATCACATTTCTGTCCTAGAAGTAGCTACGCTCAGATTTAACACTGTAAATACCACTTAATTGATTTAGAACATTGGGCAGTGCTATAAGCTTGGTCTGTGTAAGGTTAAACCCAACATTTCAAACTGCCAACTGGCAAATTGGTAACCGTTTTTTTTCCTAATCAGATGTCAGATAACAAACACCCTGTGGTCCCTCTCCTCTGCCAGCTTTCTCAGTTTGGCTTGTCAGGAAAGCAGTTGGACAAGTCACAGACTGACAAGTTTTCTCCTCTAAATGTCTGAGTCATATTGTGAGCATGTTGGGATTTGTTCTCCTTAATTTAATTACTTCAATCACACCTGCAGTAATACCATTTCTGTGCTGGGAAAGCCATCCACGCGCAGGAGGTAAACGTGACCAAACAAGTTGCATTTTGAGAAGCCTCGCTGCAATTTTTAAGCATTTCAGGAATTGGTCTCTGGTCCTTCCTTTTATTTCCCCTCCTCTGGATAAGCTGGGCCTTTGCTGGGGAGTTCAGTGTTCTCCTGCATTTAACATTGAAATTAAAAGGAGTGGGAGAAATGAAATCCCAGCCACGTACAGAACAAGGTTACACAGCATCTACACTACGTTTGAAGAGATTCGGGGCTTTATGATTTAGGAGATTAAAACAAGAACAGAGAGCGAAGTCCTAATTAGAAAACCTCAAAATGAAGGTGTTAAAAATGGTTCTCTGGAATCCAGCCACAGAATTGAAGCAGCTTTCTTTAATACGATGATGCTTTTAAAATGTATTAAATGCTCATGAGGTCCAAGTGCCTCAAAATAGGTCAGTTACAGACCACAGCATCTTATTCCTTTCTGTCTTAAAACAGCTTCTGATTTTGTTCCTCCAGAAATTAGCCCAGCAAAGGAAGAATCAGTACGACCTCCTGAAGCAGCGCATTGAAAGAGAAAAAGCCATGTTCGTTGTTGCGCAGAAGATCCAGACGCGTAAAGATCTTTTGGTGAGGGATTTAGTTCTGCTTCTTCGAGTCTGTTTTGTTAAGGAACTTGGGTCTACTTTTGTATGCGCGCGTTTCTTCACTCTGATTTTATACTGACACTTCCAGATAATTCCTAAAAGTAATCCTCTTTTACTATGGAAAAAGCAAGGAGATAAAGCACTCCAGTTGTGCCATGGCTAGGAAATTATATCTACCAGTCCAAGTCTTACCATATCAGCAGTTTGTGAGCAAACCAAATGGTGCCTGACAACCTAAAGGTGGAAAGAACAGGCAGAAGTACAGTTCCCAGCCAAACAGGTGGATTTTTTCACTAATGCCTTGTCATTTTTCACTGATTTTCACCTTTTCACTAATTCACACATTTTTCACTAATGCCTCGTCAGTCCCACACAGGGATTTTCTTATTTATAGGAGGCTGGGCGGGTTATTTTTATTTACATGGCAACAAACATGTTTTTCTTGTTCTGTTTCCAGGACAAAACTCATAAAGTGAAGGTGAAGAAAGAGACAACGAATGCGCCAGCTATTTACAAATTCAAATTCCAGAGGAAACGTTAGCCAGTCCACTGAATAAACGCTACCACCTTTCCTTAGGAAGGATGAGGGTTCTTCTTAGGAAGGAGAACTGCGACACCGCATCGCTTTGTTTTTCACTGCAGCCCAGCACTTTGTTGAAACAAATTACTGTGGGCCTGCGGTAGCCATAAGTATATTGTATCTAATGAATTGATTAATAAATCAGAGTTTGCTCGCATGGTATTTGCAGTGGGAAGCCACAGGAGGTGCCTGAATGTCCCCGTAATACACACCATAAACAATCCTTGAGAAGTCAAGGTCAAAGTTAAGTGCCTGGGAGAAGGGCTGTGCTGGGATTGTTGTGCTCAGCTCCATTGTCTATGATACATCCTAAGGCCAGAAGAGATTTCAGGTCGGCTCTTTTAGCTATCTTTTCAAGCAGGTTAAAGTTGAATTATTACCTTCCTTGTCACTCCCCCCACTCCAAAATCCTTCTGAGTTTTTGCTTTATCTACAGAAAGTATTTCACTTCAGAACGTATGGGCTGAAGGGCATTGCAAAGGGTGCATTTCTAAAATCAGGCCCCACGTTCTCCAGAGATTATTCTGGGTTATAGAACCACGGAATTGTTTCTGCTGCCAAGCACTCCTTCCACAAACTCTCTGAGTAATTTTCATTGCTGAGGAGCTGTTTGTGCTCATTCTGCTTCATGATGGGGCAGTGCTGTGCCATGCTAAAATACCAGCATTGCCCACTGCGTTCTAACAGAGGTGATACTGAAATGGAGAGACAATATGGAAGACAGCTGTCCTTAGCTTGTGGGAATGCTGGTAGCTGGAAGGGGGTTTCAACCCAGAACAATGAAGACGCATCCTTGAGCGTCCTGGAGCAGTTCAGGCAAGTTGGGAGAGCCTGGGCGTAAACATTCCTTTTCTTATCTCTATCACTTGTACAACCTCTGCCAATAATAAGCACATGCCCATGCAAGATGGTAAAAAAAAAGATGCTCTTCCCATTCGGGAGCTCTCCTAGATGAAACACAGCTTTTTACGTGCTCAGCTGCAGGTTGCTCTTGCCATTGCAAGGATTCCTAAGCTGGCAATGATAGTGGGGGGAATTTTCTGTGGAGGATTGAGGGAAGCACTGTGCTTTGCTCCCAGCAGTGAGTAGTGCTGGTGCTGAGCGTGAGGTTTTGCCCTGTCACCATTCCTGGCGTGCTTCAAACCCAACGGCCAGGGGGGAAACGGAACACACCGCATGGGAGAAAGCCTCTCCTCCTCCTTCCTCACGGGAAAACAAACGCGTACGATCGAAACTTCCAACGCTTTTCCCTGTGGAAGCTGCTTCCCCAACGAGACGCCCGCTCTGCTCCGCGGGAAGCGGTGGCAGGGCCTGGCCGGCAGAGGGCAGCAGCGCGCCGCGGCGGGGCCGATGGGGGGGGGGCACCGGGGCCGATTGCGCGTCGCGGTCTCGCTCTTAACAGAACCCTAAGATTTAATAAGTGTAATCCCTTGATTTTGAAAGCTCAACTCCGCAATGATGGGAGAAATACAGAGAATGAGAGGAGGGAGAAGCCAGAGCCCCAGAAACCCCACATTCACAGAAGAAACCCCCATGTTAATGCAAGAAACCCCCGTGTTCATCTATGGTTTGGGGACATTGTAATTGGTTTTAAAGCGCACATGAAGGTCCCGAGGACACTGATGTCTCTGAAATGAAATCTCTTCGACTGAGATTTAAATGGATAAATATTTGCTCCTTATCCCCTATTCATTTTACCTGCATTGCAAGGGAAAGGGCAGGAAGGAAAACCACCAATCCCATTGGAAGACCCTCAAGGAATTACTACCGCTGCGAGCCAAAAAGTAACCTCACCAAAAACCAGCTAACCACCCTGGCACTCAGAATGCCTGGCACGCCTCTGACCCCATTGGTAGAACAAGTGTTGCAATGGGCACAAATGACCTAATCCCTGGAAAAGAGCCATCACTTCCCAGTAAGGGAGCAAGATGTTATGGGCTGCAGTAGGTAGCTGTGGAGCTTTGAGCAGTCCAGTGCTTTCACTATGGGAAATTATAGGTCAAGTGCTGTACTTCTTATTCTCCTGGTGGTAGTTGTCATCCGCACTGCAAGCTCAGCTACACAACAGCTTCACATTGACTGCACAGGGTACAAGGAGCAAAAGTGGTTCCTTCTCTGAGTCGCTTTTCCTTAGGAAAACCATGAAGATCTTGATAAAGAAGCCAGAGCACTGCTACCTGTGTGGTGTTGCACTGAGCAGACTTCTTGGCCTCAAAAGCCAAGGTTACCCACCCAGTGGGCTGGGGAGCGGTTTATCACCTTGTGGCCACAACAGACTGCAAAGAGATGTACAATTGCCTCCTCCTTCCTCCAGTGTTCAAGGATTTGGTGGATGCTATCCCTGAACCTGCAGCTCCCAACAAAATACTGCACCACCCCAAAGAGTAAAACCCAACCAAGCTCCTATGGGACCAAGAGCCACCGTGGTGTGGCACAGCATTACTGTGGCTCAGTGTCCAGATAAACACTGAAAATGCCATCACAGGTTAAACACCACACTGCAAAACATTTGAGACAATGATCAAGGACAAGGAAGGGTTTATGGTGAGGTTTGGATTCTCAGCTTCACAATTAACCTTTCATGAGAAAGTTGGGTGCTTGTTCACTCAGCAGCTGCGTGCACTTACACGGGTTCCTGTTAATGCTGATGCCACATTTCAAACAATAAGAAAGAAGGGAAATTTTCTGGGTGCAATCACAGAAGGACTTCAGGCTGCCAGAGGAATAAACCCAGTGTATCAGGAGGTAAGACTGGAAGTATCATGGAATAATAGACAGGTTTGGGTTGGAAAGGACCTCAAAGCTCCTCCAGCTCCAACCCCTGCTTACACCTTCCAGTAGAGCAGCTTGCTGCAAGCCCCTGTGTCCAACCTGGCCTTGAGCACTGCCAGGGATGGGGCATCTTACAGGACCGTCATGAGACTTCATCTGGAACGCCACATGCTGCTCGTCAAGGTTCAGGAAAGATTTGATTCACAGTGGGACACAGAAAAGAGCCTCTAAGACGCAGAAGGGAATTGAGAGCATCATGCAAACAGGACTAGATAGAGCCAACCGCTTCCCGCCAGCCTTGCTCCGGGTTTGACTCCCAAAGCCCTTAGCTTATCTCCCTCACCCTAACGCACCGAGATGTTTCTGCAAGGGCCTGGGAAGCGTCAATACCTTAGAACTCAACAGAACACCCGGGTGCAGTGGAAGATGTACGTGAGACACTGGTGGGATCTGCCATCCTCTAGCTGGGCCCTTGTGGGGAAGGACAGAGAGAAACAGCCCACAGCTATTTTCTGCCTGTGATAATTATAGCATCTAAGGCTGAACCAACAGGTTCTTTAGCACGGAGATTCCCTGCAGCGTGCAAGATACAGATATCAAAATACCCCCCCGATTCACAGCTCAGGTTTCAGGTGACTCACAATAATATCGTGCCTTATAATAACTTCATGGAATACCTTGTTCAAGCTGAAGAGCTCAATTGATAATGACTGTCTATAAAACTTAATAGCAGGCTGCATTAAAACACTTGCAGGATTGTCTCTCGGCTACTGCACCAATATATTACTAGCAGCAGAACCATCACCAGCCCTGGGGCTTCAGGAGTGATTTCCTATAGGCCCTGTTTTCCAAGCCTGAGCCAGACCGGAGACTGGCACAGCGGCATCTCTTGCCCCATCCCTGTTGGGAACACTTGGAAAGCCCAAGCTCTTCTCACTGCTTTCCTTTAGCAGAGCAGAGAAGCTTTGATCCCCCCCATCCCACCGCTGTGCCTGTGTGTGCCGTACCACCTTAGGAGTCCACTCACCATGAGCGCAAGTGGTTGCACAGCGCAGCTCCTGCTCTCCATCCTGATCCCGAGGTCTCCAGCAGGATGGTGATCCTGGGACGGCAGCCATCTCCAGCAGGCTCTGTCACCAAGACCCTGCTGTCCTCCCAGCCAGGTTCAGCTGAGGTGACTTGCCCAAGGGCACCAAGGGGAAAAGGGTGGTGGAATTCCTCTGCTCCAGCCAGCTTCGCAGCAGGGAGTTGAAAGAGCGGGATGTAAATCAGGAATGACTAATGGCTGCCCTGAGCCTCTCCGCACATCCCTTTTCCACAGGCTCCTTGGCCACCTGCACCTTTCCTCACCTGGCTGGGAGCAGGATGAGGGCTGCAAGCAGCCAGGAACAGCCTGGGCACACGGTATCCTCCCCATTCCCACTGCCACACACTTGGACGCAGCCCCCACTTCCCTCTAAACAGAACGTTCCTGCCCAAATTCCATCACAGAGAGATTCAGATAAATACCTGCGGCTGCCCCTGTGGGGAGAAGCCAGACATGAGAGCAGACCCAGTACTGCACAAGGCGAAAGCAGCTGATGCTTTGCCATCTCTACAGTTACATACCCGAAGCTTTCAGTGCCTTGAGAACACCAAGGTGAGCAGCGTTGCTTGGAGCAGGTAGACCATTACTTAGTGAGATATTCCCAGGATGGCCCTGGCTTGGCAGACCTAAAGGCTGAAATAGTAAGTTAGTGCATATAGATCATGATTTACTAAAGCACAAGCCCTGATGCACCTTTCTAGGGAAGCTCTAATTTATTATGCATTGTCATTAGCTGCAGCAGGGCCTTCATTAGAGCTAGAGTTAAGGTCTGTTTTGGCTGCCTCATCAGCATCAGTGAACTGCGTCCCTGTGAGGTTTGATACAATTTAATTAACCTAATTAAAAGCTCTGATTGCAGAGATGATTGGGGTAGAGCCAGCAGCAACTGCATATTTATAACAAGCTGGAAGGTGTGGGACTGGAGCCAAATGATATGCATCTCTAATGAGCTGGTGCTATTGAAGTGTGGATTTGGAACACTAACATTTATTTTTGGCAACAATGGCCAGTTTATCTTCATGATAGAAACGATCACGGCTTGATCGCATCTAGCACTGTGCTCCCTGGGCTTCTCCAGCCCAGCGGCAGCCCCTCACAAGCACCCCACAGCCCTGCTGCTCCCCACCGATGCCCCTGCTCCACCTCCGCATCCAGGCGGACACAGCACTCCGCAGCTCCTGCCCCACATCCCTCACACTCCTACCCACAGGACGCAGCACATGCAGCGGGCACAAGCCCCAACCACACATCGGCAGTCCCCGATAAGCCAGGGGGAAGATGCCAGCAGGTTTTCCTTCCCTTCCCTGGCCACCACCTCCTCCTGTCCTCCCACTGCACAGCCAGGCTGGGCTCCTGGACCAAGGAACCTGCATCCATTACCCCTCCAGGCACCAAACACTCCATGCCCGTATCTTCTGTTGGCCACCAGGACACCAAAACCAAAGAGCAGCCTGGAGGGAAGGCCTATTTGTCTGCACCCCAGCAGAGGCTTTAAGGCTTCTGCTGCCTTGGCTGATTGGGCTGCTGGAGGATAGGTGAGTACCAGCACCTGCCCTGGTCCACCCATTGCAGTGAGAACCTTCTCTCCTCCTGTTTACAGCCAGAGAGACCTCCAGCCCTTTGCAGCTTTCTTCTGAGGGATGTGTGTCAGAACTGGGGGCTTCCTGGCAGCCCAGGGCAGGAAAACCTTGTTTCTGAGCTGCAGCAACACTTGACAGAGGAGATGACAGCAGTGACCCCTCTCTCCGTGCATTTAAAGACTACAATCCCTACGCAGACCCAAGTGCCACCAGCTCTCAATCCCTGGGACCCACAGGGGTATCCCGGTGTGGGGCCAGGAGCTGCACTGTGCCCGGTGTTCGCAGCCCCACAGCCCGTGTGGGAGCAGGAGCCCGGTTCCCTGCATCCTTCCTGGAAGCCACTGCAGTCCTTACCTGCCCTGCATCAGTGCCCTTCCCATGGGGATGGGTGTCCTGGAGCAGGGAGTGAGGCAGCAGCACGGGTCAGGGGGTGCCCCCTGCACCCCTGTTGGTGCTGTGAGCCCTGGTTTTCCTCTCGGAGCAGGATCAGGGTGCTGGGGGGGTCAAGTGTGCCCAGCAGCACCATTGGGCCATCCTGGGCAGAGCAGCAAGTCTGCCGAGCCACTTGGAAAATTTGATCCATGCTAATTGTGCTGGGAAAAAAGCCCTTCTGATAAGGAGTGTGAAATGGAAGCGTAGATAATGCTCAGCTCCGAGTGCCATTAATCTTTAAAACTGGAACAATAAGGGAAAACACCGCAGGGCATATGAAGCAAGGTGTGATTCACATCTGCTGCTCCACGGCCGCCGCCTGATTTATTGGCGCAAGGCAACTTTCCTGCACTGTTTCGACAGAGCTGCATTACATAACTCCAGACTGTTTTGCTTCCCTTTTATCAATCAAAGGATGTCTAATGATCTGCTGCCCTTCCCTGATACAGCTCCGTAGCGCAGGAGATGGGTCCCCCAAATATAATGGGGAATGGCTTTAACCTGTCAGAGGGGAGACTGAGATGAGCTCTTAGGTACAAACTCTTCCCTGTGAGGGTGCTGAGGCGCTGGCACAGGGTGCCCAGAGAAGCTGTGGCTGCCCCATCCCTGCAGTGCTCAAGGCCAGGTTGGACACAGGGGCTTGGAGCAACTGCTCTATGGAAGGTGTCCCTGCCCATGGCAGGGGTTGGGACTGGGTGAGCTTTGAGTTCTCTTCCAACTCAAATCAGTGTCCCCCAGTTCGCAGCTTCTCCTGTAACACCTCTTTCAGCCTGAGTGTGATACTGGCCTGGATGAAGTCCACAGCCAGGATGCACTGGTGGGGCAGGGCACAAGGGTCTTCTAGGGTCCAGTTTGCTCCTGTGCCCTGTGGACAGGGGGATGGAGGCTCCTTTCCATCCCTGCACTCACTGGTGCGCCACTTGGAAGCACCCAGGGTACCGGTCCTCTCCCTGCACTGCACAGACACTCTCTAAGGCAGAGCTCTCTCTATCACCCAGACATACCACATCTGTCTGCACATTTGATGCCTTCATTTTCAAAAGGCTTTCTCTGGGATTCACTTTCTTTTACTTCAATTGTGGATTTGCTGAAGTGACCTTTCAGCTGCCTCCCACTGCAGTCCCAGAAAGACCTGTGGCTTTGAACAAGTTCAAAGCTCTGCTTCCCTTTTGGCCGTACCCCTCAACAGAGCCTTTGGATGGGTTTTTCTCCCACAGTCCTGAAAAGCCGTCATCAGAGACATTTCCCCTCACAGACTCTTTAATATTTACACTGACTTTTGGAATAGATAATATATTCCACCTTTCTCTTACCCTTTTAAAAGCAGATGCTCCTCACAGCACAGTTTGAGGAGGCTGCTGCATGGAAACTGCCTTGGCAGACTGGGAGGACAGAGCTGGGGGGAATGCAGATTGCTCTGATCCACATTTGCCTGCCTGTCTGCGGCTCATGGCACCATCCTGGGGCAGCCACAGACCTGGAGTGGCCCCGCTGAGTCCCACATTCCCTGCTCCAAAAGAGAGACAGCTTCCTCCCAGTTCTGAGCCCAAAGCTGCTCGCCCTGTTCAGTTGGAGGACAACCCAGATGCAAACCCAAATGCTTCTAAAAACTGTCCCATAGATTGCCAAGCATCTTACAAAGCCTGGCCAAGGGCTTAACCCTATCAAAAGCATGCGGATGCTTTTTGTCAAAACCATTCTAAACCAGGGAGGCAGCAAGCAGCTCACAACCCAGAAGTGTCATAGAGGCACTCGCAAATGCTGCCCCTAACGTTGTTGATTCCAGACTGCAAGTCCAGGAGGGACTGTCACATCCTGTGTTCTGATGGCCCGCGTGTTGCCATCCCCTGCGCTTCGCTCACGGAGCCCAAACTGGGTCCAGCAGCTCCGGATGGGTTCTGCTGTTTCAGGCTGGAGGAGGCTGAGCCACAGCAGCCTGGAGCAGGAGGTTCACCCCTGCCCAGGGCTTCAGTGACAACAGAGAAGAGCTGAGGGGAAAGATGCTTGGGTGTCCCCAGGAGCAAAGCCATGATCCCAAAGGCAGGACCTCTGCAGTGCTTGGCATTTTCCTTGGATATAAACTCCTTCCTCGCCCCAAAGCTGGTGAACATATAAACTACAGATGGACCTGAGCAGAGGATAGCCAGAAATGCTGATGGAGGCTGCAGGGTACTCAGTGCCTCACTCCATGGAGTACGAATGGCCTCTGGGTAAGGTACAACCTCCCGCTGCAACAACACACATCAGTCCAACTGCTCCTTAGGGCATGAATCCCTCCTGCAGGGCTGGCTGCAGGGTGAAGCCAGGCTGGGCAGCGTGGCCTGAAGTAGCCCCTTAGGTGGGCCAGCGATGCCAAGAGCCGTGATGCACACAGCTGCGCAGAGGGGCACATACTTTCAGGCCGTGTTGCCCTAACAAACCGATGTCCCAGGACGCAGACAATAATGTTTTTATGAGACTCTAAATTCTAAGCTCAAACGCTCTTTGTAGTGGACTAATAGCCAACACGTGGCCCTTCGTCTCATGCTGAACTTTTGTGGTCCTCCAGGGGGGAAAAAAGGGCCCTGGTGAGCATTTACACTGAGCACTTTGTTCTCATAGATTTGTAGAGCAAAGAGAATAATGTATTGAGACTCTCAGTCTGTGCCAGTTTGGCTTCATTTGTCCTTCTGAACTTGCCCTGAGAGATAATGTTTCCTTCTAATCTGCTGCCGTCCACCTACAGCAGGGACCCAGTGAATAATTCCCCCAAACAAGCCTTTATTCTTAAGTCTCTCTCTGGCCCTGGCCCTTTCTCCCCCCCCTTACAGAGTAATTGTTGTGTTCATTACATGATAATAGCCCAAGCTGTATTCCAGCCCACACTCCATGGCCACACAAACAAGGTTCAGGCTGCGCTCCTTTCGGGATAATGCTGCTCATTTGGCATTATTTGAAAGAATGTGCCAGTCGTCTGAGCACCAGCAGCTCCCTGCATCACATCCCAGCTCTACACTGCCCGCACCCTCCTGCAACAACCGGCACAACCTCCAAAGAGCTGAGGCTTTCTGCCATGCATGATAGGAAGTGACTATCACACTCCTATGGGAAGAAGACCCCAGGAAGAGGAAATGACTTTGTAAGTCTCTGGTTAATGCGACAAATCTGTTCTTTTCTGTTCAGGTATTTACGTCACCCTTCCACAATGATATTTTAATGAGTCTGTGTAAGCTTCACAAATTGCCCTTTATATCTGGAGGAGATGGGAAGCTCCAGGGGATGAGCAATGTACACACTGAATGCACAAGAAACCCATTATGTAGGCTGCTCCTGGAAGTCATTCTCTAGGGATATCTGCAATGGGTGCCCCACTGAAAACACCCAAGGGAGCTTCCTCTGCTGTAGAGGGTGTTTATCAGCACTGGCTTCATGCTGCCTTTCAGTGGGATAAAGCTAAGCCGAGGTCAGACACTGTGGTCAGACACTGACAGGGGGCTTTGTTCCTATCTGCTCCTGAGCTTAAGGAATGGCGAAGGGTCACCCTGCTACCTCCCAGGAAGGCTGGGGAAACCAAAGCCTGCAGCCTGTACCAGCCTCAACCTTGGAGTTGGCTGACGAAGTGTTCCCTGGCTGTGGGGAGGCTGCCTGAGTCAAGTGATGGCTCTTATTTACTGCTAAGTAATGGCTTAGCTCACACTGACATTTGCATCCCATGCAAGTGTCATGCAGCCCATGCCCGCCACGTATGGCGATGCGGGGTGAGCACCTACATGCGGACATGAGCACATACATGTGCATGCAAGCATGTTTAAGGGCATACATGCAGCAGGGTGAGTGCTGCTTGCAATCTGTGCACTGCTCCCAAACTAACCCATGCATGGCAGGAAAGGGTAAGGAAAACCCCCTCTCACACGCAGGTTCCCACATGAGCATGTGTATGCAGGAACATGCAAGCATCCACCATACCCATTCATGCTCAGTGTGGACACAACATTCCTCACAGCTCAGAGCTGCAAACCTCTGTCTGCCCCAAGCACGGATATCCCCCTCCAGCCCCATGGCTTTGACACTGCCCCTTCCCCAGATGGGGAAGTGAGTGCGAAACACCCCTGCACAGGACAGCTTGTTCCAAGGGAGCACAGGAAACCTGCGCAGTGTCCTTTGTGCATCAGGAGGGTGGACTCCTGCCAAATTCCTCTGCACCCACTGCCTCTATTAAACGCGTCAATCATTTCTTGGCAATCCAAGCCCCAGAGAAGAGTTGAGAGGCAACATGGGTTGCTTTTAGTTAGAGGTGAAAACACACCACGCAGGAGGTGAGCAATGCCTGCACGGAGCGGGGCTGCTGAGCCCTTCCCGCTGCGAAAGGGAAGCGGCAGCAAAAGGCAGACCTTCACATGGCCGTGGGCTCCCCAGCCTGTGAAATACCCCTGATGCAGCTGCCCAAGGACAGCCCACAGACCCTCATGTGTGGGTCTTGGGGGGCTGGGAAAGCTATGGGGGGGAGCATCAAGGTGAAGGGGATGCAGGAAAGCCCATGCACGGTGATCCTAGTGCTGGTGGGCAGGGGATGGGGCAGGCAGGGACCAGGCAGCATCAGTGCCACTCAGGTAGCATCCTCCGGCTCGCATGTTCCCAGCGGCATTCCCAGCAGCTATTGGCAGCCAGCACTCAAGGGCTGGAAGGGAACTGGTTACCACTTCTGGAGCTGAACCCAGGGCAGCAGGCTGGGTGCTCGTCTCCTCACCCTCAACCCCAGCAGCAGCGGTTGGGGTGCTGGGTGTGAAGGTGCTGGAGGGTGGCACCAGGGCTGCAGCGGGGCTTTTGGGAAAGTCCGGGTGAGTCAATGATTCCTGGCACAGGGCACTGCTGATGCCAGTGTGAGGGAGGAGAACAAGCAGGCAGGGATCCGTGGGGCTTGGGAATGGGGACAAAGGGCCCGGGCACACTTGCGGGTGCCCACCTCAGCACCAGGGTCAATGAAAGCTCAATTGCACCCAGAAACCCCCTCCCTGCATGTGGCACCAGTGTATCGAGAGCCCCCCTCCATCAGGAGTTGCTCCTCTTGGGCATCACGCCCTGCACAGAGCCCATTCCTGCTTCAGGAGCTCCTGGAAAGCCGCCGCACACCCGCTCCCATGCAGGCAGCTCCCATCTCCTCGCCTGCTGCTGCTTCCCTTTGCCTCCTCACGTAATCGCTTTGATCTTCACTCCAGGGGCTCACTGTTAAAAATTAATGCTTCATGGATGTTGCTGCCCATAGCTTGAAAAAATGGCTTTTATCCCCCAGGCAGTGCCTCCCCCCAACCCCTGCAGGACTGCTCTGCTCCGAGTTACACAGATGGGGGCAAAACCTTTTGGGCTCTTTATGTCTTGGTTCAGAGCACGATGGGTCCTGCTACTGCCCCATGGGGCTGCGCTGAAGGGGGGCAAGCTGCGACCATGCCATAGTGCTCAGGCAGGCTCTGCCAGTCCCTGGAGCAGCTCGCTGCCCCCCCCAGCTGTGTCTGCCCCCCCTGGGGCTCCTCCACATCAGTGAGAAAGGAACCGCAGATGGGCCTCTGGGGCTCATTCCTCTGTAATCTGCAGAAGGGCCGGTGCCGGGTGGGATGTGCTGTGCCCTCTCGATGTGGCTTTGTCCCCAAGCTCCTCTGCAGCTCAGTTCTCTGACCTCACGAGAGAGAGATGTGAACAGCAGTGATTTCCCCAGCAGCCTCATGGGCATCCTCACCGCAGCTTTGCTCGCAGCACCGGGGGGTTCTGCCCCATCTCTTGAGCTCCCCTGTGCTCCCCTGAGTACAGAGCCTCAGCCAGGAGCAGGGTTGAAGGCGCAGCCCCAGGCGAGCCCAGCCTGGGAACGGTCCTCACTCCTATCCTGCCGGGTGTGTTGGGAGGGAAGGGATGCAGCGCCCAGGGCAGCAGGCTGGGTGCAGCAGGAAGTCAGGATTGCCGAGCTGGGTGTGTAGCATGTGGGGATGCTTGTCTGGGCTCCCAAAGCATTTTCCAAACACTTTAATTATAGTGATTTATATGGCAAAAGTGTGGGGGCGAGAGCTTGGGAAAGGCATCAGCAGGTTTGTTCTGAGGGCTCTAATCAGAGGGGATGGGGGGGGGGAAGGGAGGGCACAGCACAGGAGCTCTACCTTGAACTGCAGCGTCAGGACAGGTTTGAAGGATGCAGAACCTCCCAGCATGCCAGGGAAGTGCTGATGGCATCCCTGAGGCCTCTGTGCATTACATGCTCCTACGGGAACAGGAACAGGAGTGTCACCAGAGGTCCTGAGCCTATCCCCTGTGCTGCTCCCAAAACAGGGTCTGCAGCACTGGGCTTCCCGGGGACCCTTCCCTGCCTCCAGTGGGGCTTTACACAGCTGCAATCAGTGGGGCTGCAGCGAGGCCCATGCACAGCACAGGCAGAGGATGAACATGAGGACACGCGGCACATGAGGGGGTTTAGTAGACAGTAACCAGAAAATGACCAATAATTCAACATTCATAGAGTCCAAGAATGGTTTGGGTTGGGAGGGATCTTAAAGCTCATCCAGTTCCAACCGCTGCCATGGGAAGGAACACCTTCCACTGGAGCAGGGAACAACTTGTGCCTAAGAGCTCATCTCAGTCTCCCCTCTGGCAGGTTAAAGCCATTCCCCTTGTCCTGTCCCTGCACCCCTTGTCCAAAGCTCCTCTCCAGGTTTCCTGTAGCCCCTTTGGAAGCAGGAGCTGCTCTAAGGCCTCCCCTTAAGGAGCCTTCTCTTCTCCAGGCTGAACAGGAGCTGTTCTCCTCTTTTTGGTATTACCTTGAAAAGCAACAACCTCTTCAATTCGTGCTCTGTCCAATGTTCCCTTAACCCCCACTGCGTTACACACACTCACACGCCGCACAAACAGCTTTCTGCAGCTCCCTGGCAGCCAAAGAGCCCCCGGTCCCTGCAAAGAGACATCTCCCCAAGCCCAGAGAGCACAGCGGGGAGCAGAGCCCCCTCGGGAGCCTCAGCCCCCTCCAAGCCTGACTTGCTCTGAGGATGCTGTCACTGCTGCAGAGCCCGGGTTACACCGCAGCAAACACGAGTGATCTCGGGCTGGCACCAGCCTGGCCCTGGGCACGGCACTGGGGCTGCAGGGGTAAGCCATGGGGTGCAGATGTGAGCAGTGCTGGAGTGGTGGCTGCGGCCCCCCCGAGCCCCCACAGGATGCGGCGCTGGCAGCGTGGCCGGAGCACGCATCGCCCTGCTGCAGCCCTGCTTCTTGCCTGTTTGCTGATAAATAACCTTTTCCTGTCCTTTTTGACACTGATGTTTATTGATGCCTGAAATCCCTCACAGCCAGGTCTGGCCTCAGAGAGCCGAGGTGCTCCGTGCATGCCATGGCCAGGAGCTGGGGAGAGGGGCAGAGCCAGCTCTGCTTCACCAAGATGCCCACAGCCTCCCTAACAGCTCCCAGTCATGTCAGTGCGGGTGCAGGCAGCATTTCCCAGTGGAAACATGGCCTTGAGAACAGGAGGAGAAAGAGGGTACTTTAAATAAGCATACCTCTGCTTCCCGAGTGGCTGCTCCTGTCTGCGCAGGCAGTGCTGAGCATCCCCAGCCCTGGCTCTATGCTGCTGGTCCTCTCTCCCAGCAGTGTGTGGCAGAAACCTCAATGGCACATTGCTCATCCTCAGGACACAACGTTAGTGGGCACAGAGGGCAAAGAGAGCCATGCCTATGGCAGCAGGATGCTCCCTGATCTCATCACCAGCTCAGCGGTGAGGACAGGAGGCCCCCGCCAAAAGGGACCAAACCAAGGACTCTCACCCGCACTCCCATCCTCAGGACGTGGCACTAAACCCACACGGACACCGGGTGGCAAAACACCCTGCCCCACCTGGGGGGAATCTGCTGATTAAGGGATAAGCAATCACTTCTCTACCCACAGGCTCATGTTATCACTTAATTGAATGCAATTGATTGAGAAGCTAAAAGCAGCCTTGGCTTAGAGCATTGCAGATGGTGCCTGGGAGCAGGGCAGCATACTGAACCCTTAAAAGCATTGGCATCAAGGGCAGCCACAGCCTTGCTCTCTTAAGGTGTCTCACACATCATTATTATGAGCAGGACGAAGCAGCAGGGCAGCTCCAGGGGAATGTTATCTATCACGCTTCAAGCCTGCACAAAAGCCTCTTATTGTTGCCCCCTCTGCCCTCAGTGGGCAGCCTCTGCGCCCACAGGGATTTCAAGGGAAGGAAGTGTGCATCTGCGGGGCTCTGTGGGGGCAGCCTGGCTCTTTAGTGGTCTAACCACTGGCCCACACTGCTGGGAACGGAGCCCAGGAGCTGCGAGCAGCGGCACCCCGGCCTATGTGTGAGCTCTCAATCAGTGCTGGAGAGGGGGACATCCCGAGCAGCCCTACCACACTGGGGGCAGCCTTGGCTCACCTTGCTCTTGTCTTTCTGATTTGGTTGCCTGTTTTCAGGGCTGTCATCCCTGCAAACTTCATTAAGTCTGCTACTTTCTTCCCCACTAATCAAACCCAGGTTACAGCCCATGCACACTGCATACTCCGCAGTGACAGCAACCTGCTTTCCCACTCTGCTCTCTGGAGCCTTTGTCGCCAAAGCAATTTATTTAGCCTGGTGAGCTGAAAAAGGTCTGCAGCCCTGCAGAGACCATGGGGGTGCCTGAGGACCCGGCTGGCTGGAGCCTCTCCTGCACTCAACTTTCCAGGTTCATGCCAGGATCCCCCAGGGCCAAGAGGAAGAGCATCAATGCAGCATCCCAACAGCCTCACCATAAAGAGCCTTGGGAGAGTGGCGGAAACGCCCCATGTCAGCCCCTGCCCTGTATTCCCTTAGTGAAGCCATTACACGTGGATTATTTTCCTTAGGGAAAGGGTAGAGTTTCTGCAGGAAGACGGGACTTCCCCTGTGGCCCTTGTGCTGGTGCTGGCAGGAGCCACGTTTGGAGTCATACATCATCAATGGAAGGTATCTAATGATATATTGCCCTAATACATCACCATAGCAACAGCACTCTAATAATGTATTATTCTAATGTGTTACCCAAGCGCATGTTCCTCCCGATGATGTATGGCTGGGATTGTTGTGCTCTGCCAAGCCCAGATGCAACAAAGCTCTCCTGCCTGCCAAGCACCCTCCTCGGAGCCCAGGTGTGCTCAGCCCTCCTCTTGGCACACTGGGGCAGCCACCCGTGTCCTGGGCTGCGTCCCCAGCAGCACAACAGCGCTGGCACAGGGTACCCAGAGAAGCTGTGGCTGCCCCATCCCTGGCAGTGTTCAAGGCCTGCGGTTTGCTCTCACCTTCATGGGCATCCTCAGAGGTGCTACCTTGGCACCCAAAGGAGGAGGAACTCCTGGACTCAGTGTGCAGCAAGGCTCATGGCACTGCACTGCTCAAGCAGCACCCACCTGAGCAGCCACACCACGGCCCTCCTCCTTCCCAGCATCTCACTTGTGGAGCTCTACAAGACAATTTGCAAAGCATTCCTTCCCTGGCATTTGCAAAGTTCAGGAGGGGAAGTGGCAGGCTGGTTTGTGCCTTTCTCCAGCCCCTTCCAAGGTACCAGGCCTGCAGAGCCCCTGGGTTTGCTCATTGACAATGAAAATACCAGCTGGAATTCTCCTGCCGCCCCTTACAGGGACGGCATTGTTTGCAATCCACACTATCTTTTTGACCATTCAAATGCCATCAATTCAGTCACCCCAATGCGTAGGACAGTTATCTGAAGTGTTTTCCCAAACAGCTCAGTGACTATAGAGCAACAATTCATGGCATTGCTCGGGGACATCTGTGCGAAGCAACGAGCAGCAAAGAGCCCTCGGCCAGCTCAATGCTCCCTGTGTGGACCCCGGATTCCACAGAGGAGCAGGGAAGCCGGCACAGAAAGCCTGAATGAATGGCAGGAGAAATCATTTCATCTATGCAAATCCATGCCAAGCTCCCCGTGCAGCTGCTGTCAGCGGGGAGCTCTACCCCTCTGTGCTCACATGGAAGATGTTATTGTGCATGGGGATCAGCAGCCGCTCCCTGCACCGGGATCACAGCCACTGGTGTCCACCATAGCCCGGAGCAGGGGCAAATCCTTCCCAAGCACTGCACAAGGAGAAGGGCTTAATGGGGGGCTCTATAGGATGGCACTCGCTGTCCCCCTGCTCTGGGATTCCCAGGCCTTGGGAGCATCTTGAGAGTGAAAGCGAACTACCAGCTTAAAGCTAATGACACCCATGGCTTATTCCTCCATCGACCGTAAGAGGAGCAGCAGCACTTGGGTTGACCAACCTGAGCCCCAGCCTGGCCAGGGTAGAGCTTGAGTACACACGGGGCTGCTCCATCTCCCCAGGGCTGTACCAGTGTCCCTCTGCTGTGGACAAGCCTTCTGTATGTGGTGGTCCAGGAGATGCAGGGTGCTTCCCTGTGCTGCATTTGCAATGCTCCCATGCTGCACCTGAGCAGATTCCAATCTCTCAACATTCCAAGGGGACAGCAGTGACAAATTACAGCATCTGCAGCAGAGAAAAAGGGAAACAGAGGGACCGAAGGAGGAATGATTGTGTTATCAATAATGTTTCCAATGGCTGATGGATGAGGACACCCAAATAATTTTTAAGGTTTCAGTAGAAGCCTTCCAAATGGCAGCACAAAGGCAAAGGCTGCATTAATCCAGGGCCTTGCAAGGGAGACCTCCGGGGATGTGCACAGCAATGCCAGGCGCAGGCAGTGTTTGTGCTCAGCATCACTCTGCAGACAGCCCATTTAACAACAGGCAAGAAGGGGCCTTTTCCTCCTCCTCAGGGGTAATCCTGAGAGCTTCCCCTGAGGGATAACACACAGACGCAGCTCAATGGGACTCTTCCAAATTGCTGAGGTTTTTCCCCTTCTTCCCTCCCCAGGGCTCAGTGTGAATGGTGAATGGTCACCAAACAGCTCTGGAAACAAGCAGCTTATTGAAAGCTGCCGACAGCGCCCACCAAAACTAAAGAGTCGGGAACATCGAGGAAAAGATCACCTCTGGCTTCTTTGGAGCACTGAATGTGCAGAGCAGACGCCCTGCTTTAATGACACACAGACATTCCCTTCAGCAGGCAGGGTGCATCCCTGCATCCCAACCATAGCAGGATGTCCTGCTGACAGCTCGGTGTTGCCATATGCCAGAACCAGCCTCGGAAACGCTCCCATGCTGCAAACGCTCCAGAGAGCATCGTTTTGTGCCGAGCTCTGGCACATCTCCAGGCTGGGGTTGCAGGGGATAATCTGCAGATTGAATGTTAATGAATATTATTGCTGGTATCCGGGAGGGCTGCGCTGAGCTCACCCCGCTGCCAGTTGTACAGCTGTATTTCTCCCTCCGCACTTCCCATACCCAAGAGAAAGGGCAATTCCAGCACAGCTGATGATCCAGGAAGCTAATTGAAGGCACACAGGCAAAGGGGATCCTTCCTGTGCCTAGCAGTGTCATTCCCTCCTCAAACTGCTGCTTCCAATACTGAGATATGGGATCATCCTTTCACCTCAGTCCTTCCTCTTGCGAACTCACCATGCTTCAGTAACCATCCCACAGGGGTTGTACCTGGAGGCCGGGAGCAGGCATCGAGGGGATCTTTCCTTAGCTCTTTGGGGAGAGGCAGGCAGGGAAACGCTGTCACTTCCACAGCCCTGCACCACATTCACTGCTGTGACTGGAGAGCCCATTCGTGCAGAAGATCAGCTCAGGAAGCAGCAGCTTACCTGGGAGAACTGGTTCAGGATGCTCCAGCAGCACAGCACAGGCCACTGCCCCCCGGAGCTCCAGCGAGGACCTTCACCCTCCCCACAGGGCAGGCCGGCTCCCGGCCACTCAGCAATGCACCGCAGCCCACTGTGATTTATGTGGCACTTGTACAATTGATGCGCTTTGTGCCTGGGGACAGTTAAATGGTAGCTCTGTCATTAGTTTAAGCAGAGGTTAAAGGTGATCAATAACAAGGGTTTCATGCCCAATTGATCACCCCTTGTTATTTATTTCTGCCTTTTGCTTCCCATCCCATGGTGCTTTTAGAAATAGTAATTAAAGACATAACAAGTGTTCCACTAAGCAGAATATCAAACACTCCAGGTACCAATTCAATACTCCCTCTTCATGTCCCTGACCCCACCACCGAGGCTGAGGCAGCCTCTGAGGCTGCTCCTATCCCCCCCAGCCAGGGCTGCACACTCGGAACCCAGCACATGGAAATGCTCATTCCACTGGAGTAATGTGGGAGCAAACCCCCTCCATTGACACGCACCAACCAGGGAGCATCTCCCACTGCTACAGCTCCTTTTGCCGAGGTGCTTGCAGCAATCCATGGAAACTCAGCCTTGCAACTTAAGGGAGGATTTACTGCATCGCTTCTTGGGAAGCAAAAAGACTGGGAAAAGAAAAAAAACCACCCCAAAACGTTCCTCATTGTCCTCGAGGAAATGAACAGATCTGGGGGGTAAAATCCAGGGGCTCCAACATCGGTTTAGAGGGAAGGAGCAAACCTGATGAGCGCCCTCCTGTAGCGCAGCTCCCACTGCCCAAACTGCAGATGGTTTATTGGAAAAGAACACATTATAAAACAATATAACAATAAATTATTCATCGCTTGACGGAAAAAGCCTCTCCCAATTTAAAACTAATCCCATTTAAAGAAGTACACAGAATAGCGTTGGAAAGGACCTTAAGATCATCAAATTCCAACCCCCCTGCCATGGGCAGGGACACTTCCCACTGAACCACGCCACCCAAGGCTCTAATTTACTTTCCTCTTGCAGGATTACATTCACAGTCATCCTGCATTTGTTCCGAACATTCATGTTATGTATTTTGTGTGTACCACACTGAGGAATTTATGTGGCACACACAGAGCCATATAAAGTGTTTCCTTTTTAAGAAGCTAAAATTCACCAAGTCTTTAGTAATTAGAAGCTTGGAGCCCAAAGACACAGAATGTTCCAGGTGCAGTTTTTATGGACTACCGATTGATGGATAAGTGAAGCCACCTGATGTAATGGCCTGACTCCTTCAAACCAATGACTGCAAAAGGTGCAGGCATGGACATCAAATTGACTTCCCAGAGCTCGGCTGGCTACAGTGAAGCTCCAGCATCAGCTCCAAGCTGCGCAGCCGCCAGGGTGAGTGAGAGGCACTGATCCGCTGAGCTCCAGGCAATGAAAAACTACAGGACAAAATTCCACAGGGAAAAGAAAGAAAATCCCTACAGTGAAATGAAGAAACGCACATGGGCTTCCCCACATCTTCTATCATGGGCTGGGTCCGGTTGGAAGGGGCCTTAAAGCTCCTCCAGCTCCAACCCCTGCCATGGGCAGGGACACCTTCCATAGAGCAGTTGATCCAAGCCCCTGTGTCCAACCTGGCCTTGAGCACTGCAGGGATGGGGCAGCCACAGCTTCTCTGGGCACCCTGTGCCAGCGCCTCAGCACCCTCACAGGGAAGAGCCTCCTAAGATGATATTTTCCCTATCAATCCCATAGATGCCTTTCAAGGCCCTCAGCTGCTATGGGTACAGCTCCCAGGACAGGGAGCGGAGCAGCTTCAGCTCTCCATCCACCTTTCTTACGTACATTGGCAGAAAATCCAGCTTGGAAACATCATGGAACGCTGTTCTTTGGCTGTGGTGACTGTTATCCAGAATCTGGCAAAGCAATCGAAAAGGATTGCCCCTGTGGAGCTGCAGGAAGTCAATGTGTCCATGAGGAAACACGACCTTGCTGCTGGAGGTGTTGCACAGACGCCTTTATCCGGCAGAATGCTCCAAGAGAGGTGGGAAACCAATGAAAACACATCTTTAGCTTAGCACGGGCACTGTTCTCCTCTGGAACAAGCGCTCTCAGCAGTGGATGAGCCACAGCACCCATGGAACTAAACCACTTAAAAGGCAGAACACTCATTTTGACCAACACCAAAAGTAATGTGCTATCAAGAACAGGAAATATTCCTGAGCTCTGATCCAACACGCACATTACATCTGCTGAACAGGACCATGGGCTTTAACACTGCCTTGGCCTTTCCAGTGCCCGGCACGGTGGGTTACATGGAGAAGCCGGCACTCACTGCTTCCAACTGAAACCAGGGAGGACTTTCATGGGTAGAGCTTACATGGATGAGGAAGGAAAATCCCAGCTCAAGGGCAAGTGGCTGCAGGTGAGAGCCATGCACACACACACAGTTACACTCAGCACCAAACGTAGAGTGGGAGAGATGCTGAACGCCCATAAATCAGCTCAGCAAAGCACAGCAGGAGCTCACATGAGAGGCTTAATGAGCTCCTTCTCTGTGCGTTTCCTATAGACACACGTACACCTGAAGCAGAGGGATGATGCTGAGCAGAGCCCACCTCCTATCCACTGATGTTAAGCATGGAGAAACCCTGCTCTTCGGAGCTGCCCACTGCAGGAGGGTCTGCCGGGCCCTGGCCAGCATCTCTCTAAGCAGCAGTGTTAATCTTAGTGACACCAGACACTTTTGCCTATGAACATTGAGCATTTTAAGCCCTCAACTCGCTCCTGCCCCTGCCTGGAGCTGCTCTGCCCAGATGCATCCCGCTGGCAGGAGCCACCGCACTGCTGCCATGAACACAGGCGACAAGCTACAGGCACCAGCTTGGAGTGTGCTGGCCAGGATGTGATGACCCCATCGTAAGAAATAACACAAGGCAGCAAAGGAGAAGCAATCCCACAGCTGTGAACTTCTGAGGGCACGACCCACGCCTGTTTCCAATACCTGGGAAATAACAAAGCTGAGTTTTCCCGGCGCTGATCCGGCTCCAAGCAAACAACAGCAGCATTAGGATGAAATCACAGTATACGCAACCAACATTAGCACAGAATTAAAACAGATACTCAACCAGAGGGTGCTGAGAGCTCTCCTTGCGGGAGAGAGAGCAAGCAGGGATGGGTAGAGTGAGGAAGGAGAATCCAAGGTGCTACCGCTGATGCTCCAAACTGACATGAAAAGAGATGAGCGCGGTTCCACTGCTGCTTTGGCTGTGAGGGGCCAGTTTGCACTGCGGCACTGCGCTGGGGTCAGGCTCCGGGTGGATGGCAGTGAGCAGAAGAGACTGGGGTCTGTTGAAAGTGCAAGATGAAGAAAGCATCAATAATTACGTGTGACTGTGCCCAGCGAGGCGAGCTGCTGCGCCGCGGCCACTTCGGCACTTGTCACAGAGCGAGCGCTCCCTGCTCTGGCAAGTGGCAGCAACAATGGTCTGAGACAAGAAACGGGGAAAGGAAGTTGGACACTGGAACGCCACAACCTTTTCCCGAGTGCACGGGGAAGCTGAGCAGCGGTTGTCCTGCTTTGGAAACGTTAAAGGGAAAAGAAAGGGAAGTGATCCCCTGCTGAAGACTGTCCGGGTACTGCAGCAAGAAGTGACTTCCTAAAGCGCTGCTCACCGGTGTCTAAACCAGCAGCATCCTGAGCCCAGGCAGGCTGCTGGGGGGCACCGCACCGCCTGTGCCCCTCTGTGCCCCTCAGGGCTGGGTTTGCTCAGTGCCAACTGCTCCGGCTGGGCACAGACCCCTCGTCCACCACCTCTGCTCTCCTCACCCCCTGAGGTTTGGCTCCACACTGCACCATCCTCTCTGGACCATGCACAGTGCCTGGCATGGGCAAGGCAATTGGGTGGCCACCAGCACAAGTGCAAAAACGATGCTGCACATCAGCGATGCTGCTCTGAAGAGCATCTGCTGGGGCCAAGCAGTGCCCAAGAGCAAAGAGCTCTCACAGTCCCTCTGCCCTTGGGTTACAAGGATTTCACAGCAGCGCAGACCAAAACCCCTCTAATATCTCACATAACTCTTTTGTCCACACTTCCTACCTTGCATATCCCACTATTTACTTTGCTCATTGTTAAGTAACTATGTGCACATCTGCTTTTCCTTCATGCACAGACATCACAGTCCTACCTTCGTGTGCTTCACTCCTGGTATAGTAGTATGAGCTCGTACTTCAGTGAGAAACAACCACCACCAAAAGAAATAAAAGCATCTCCCTCCAGTAATTGCTATTTAATCCCTGACCGAGAACATTAACAGCTTACTCTTGGAGAGGCAAACCTTTGGGGCATTCGGTTTTCAGGAGGGCTGAGCACTGCGGCGCTGCAGGAATCACATATAGAAAGTGTGGTTTATTTCTGCTGCTCAGCAGCATGAAGGAGCTAATGCAGTGGGGCTGCCAGCGCCTTATCCAATCTGACAAACCCAACAACCCAAGGGTGCTCGTCCTCCCCAGCACTCACTGCACATCTCATCCGTTACGAGAACGCAATGTGAACACTGACCCTTCCCTTCTAAGTATCAATACGAATCCTGTTTGCCAGCCGGGCTGGTTCAGAAGCGCTACAGAGAAGCTCAATGCGAATGAGAGTTTGTTTCTTTAAAGAATACAAAACAAACCCTCTTTTGTTCATTCCTGATTCGTCTCTTCTTCCCTCGAAGCCTGGCTACCACACAGAAATTCCTAAGCACAGGCTGCAGTTACAGCATTTCCAAGCATCAAACACAATGTGCATGTGAAACACACAAAAACCCAGCTCAGGAAAGATTGCAGAGTCGCAAATGAATTTAAATGCGTTCATAATACATTGACTCAAGCCTCGAACCCTCACGCTCCTTCACTGGAGGCGATCACCTCAGCTACCGCAGCCGTTCAGCTATTTCGAACTGAGTAAATAGCCAGCAAATACAGCCCAACTTCTGGAATTCAGCACCTCGACACCAGCTCCAAGTCTGAGCCTTTCCACAAACCCCAGCCTCATTACAAGAAAAGGACTCTTAAGTCTGCAACAAAAGCTGACAAAACACACAATGCACATGGAACCCTTTAAGTGAGATTTCTTATTACCCTCTGCATGCTGAAGGACGTTAGTAATACACTAAACCACAGCATTTGCTGGTTTACTCCTACCAAATGCAAACCATTTCTCTCCATACTTTTGAGCATCCAACATCGTATTTAAAGAAATAACTGCTCAAAGTGACTGTATTTTAAAACCTCGAAGATCAGCTTACCCGAATTCTGAATAACTGAAGCATTTTGTATCAGCTGCTGTGGAACAGCCGCATCGAGAACGCGGTAGTTTATAACGTTACCTATTGCAAAGGCACAGTTAAATCAGACAATGATTACACCCCCCCCAAGGCACCAAATGCACCCAACTCAAAGCGCAGCAGTGAAGGATTCCCAGGGGTAAATTTCCAAGGGTCGGTTTTAACATATCAAATGCATCCCAAAATAATTCTGCCCCAGTTCCCGTGCAGGCAGCGCTGCACCAGCAAACCCCTCTCCAGCCTCCTCTTCTATGTCATCTGTACCAAGAAGAAGTAGGCAAACTACCAAGTGCCAGATGTTCAAATACATTGTTAAGTTCTCTACAAATAAAAAGGAAGGATTTGGTGCTTTACGACGCGATTTTGACTATTTCATCACTGCAATTGCTCTGCGCAGGCACATGCTCCAAAAGTTCTCCCAACACGCAGAACACCGCGGCAAGCAAAGGACCTGCAAAGGCAACCGCGGTCCTCACATGCGACTCTTCTTGACGTCTGCTGAAAGGGAAGAGGTTTAAAGCAGAGCTGCGAAGTGATTCTTGCAGGAAGGGAGAACGCAAGAAGTAAATTTTCAGCCTTTTCTTGGTGCAAGCACGAAGTATGAGGGCAGGAAACGCTGGAAGGGAAAACCGGAGGGGATCGGGAAAGCGGAGAGGGGTTTGAGTGGAAAGAAATGAGTTTTCTCAGCTACACGAACGCACATCTCTCACTCGGCGATAAGCGGGAGGGCAGTTGCGTTTCGAACGTTTTCTGCACGCACCGGAGACCGCAAAAAGTTACGGTAAAGATGGGTAAAACAGCGCAAAACCACAACCTCCGCGCTCCGGGGCTGCTCCCGACTTCCGAGGCTGCGTTTTGGTCGTCCGCGCCTGTGCAGACCGAACACAAGACAACGGAGAAGTCCCGTTGAAATGCCGCTACCGGGGAGGGGGGACGGGAAACGCCGCCGGGCTACGGGGGAGCAACGGCGCACCCCAGAGCTGCCCGGCCCCGGAAACGGAGCCCCGGTCCCGGTTGGGCGCCCGCAAAGACGACACGAGACGGGTTCCTGGGTAAATGGTTTATGTAAGTAATAAAATATTTACTATAACATAAATAGAAACGTACCCTCGCAGTCTACATTGGTTTTGCAATAAAGATACAAACGAAAACCGAAACCCAAGGGGATGGACCGGACCGAACCCACCGACGGGAGGGAGAGAGCTCCGCGCACGGTTAGAAAATAAATAGAAACGGGCCGGGAAACGGTACCGAAGCGTCCTCCGGGCGAGCCCGGGCCGGTTCGGGGGCGCAGGGAATAAATTAGAGATCGCAAACCTTTGGCTACTGCTGCTGCGGCCGCGGCGGCTCCGGCGCGACCGACGAACGGGCGCGGAGCGGGGCGCGGAGCGGCCGGGCCAGTCTGAGGAATAAATTAACGCGCGACGCCCGCGGCCGCTCCGCCGGGGCCCGGGGCCGGTGCCGCGGGGTCGGGCAGTCACTGCACGGCGCCGGGCAGCGCGTGGTGCAGCGGCGACGTGTCCGCCTGTGCGTAAACGTCCTCCATGGGGGGATGCGGGGCCCCGGCCGGCGTCATTCGCTTCTCCTTCTGCCGCCGGTTGCAGAACCAGACCCGCACCACCTCCTTCTCCAGCTGCAGGGAGTCCGCCAGGGAGGTGATCTCATGCGCCGAGGGCTTGGGGCACTTGAGGAAGTGGTTCTCCAGGGCGCCCTTGACGCCCACCTCGATGGAGGTGCGCTTCTTGCGCTTCCGGCCCTGCGCCGCGATCTTGTCCAGGTTGGTGGGGCTGCCCGTGCTGGAGTCCGTCTCCTCCAGCCACTTGTTGAGCAGCGGCTTCAGCTTGCACATGTTCTTGAAGCTCAGCTGCAGCGCCTCGAACCGGCAGATGGTCGTCTGCGAGAAGACGTTCCCGTAGAGGGTGCCCAGCGCCAGCCCCACGTCGGCCTGGGTGAAGCCCAGCTTGATCCGCCGCTGCTTGAACTGCTTGGCGAACTGCTCCAGGTCATCCGAGCTGGGCGCGTCCTCGTCCGGCGGCTCGGGCGGCCCCAGCGGAGGCGGCGGCGAGGCCGCCAGTTCGTGCGCTCCCGCCTCCTCGGCTCCCAGCGGGTCTCGCAGCCCGTGGTGCAGCGCGGGCGCCGGCGGGCCCAGCATCCCGTTGAGACCCCCGTAAGGCTGCGCGTAGAGCAGCGGCTGCCCCGACGGCGGCGACATGGGCGGCAGGTGGTGCGCGCCGCCCTGCGCCCAGCCGCCCGCCGCCGGCCCGCTCCCCTCGCGCCACAGCACCGCACCGGCACCCCCACGCGCCAACACCGGACGCGACCCATCGCGCCCGGACCTGCGTCCGAACCAT
>JAOEHY010016665.1:0-36340 GCA_025447955.1 Psilopsiagon aurifrons | reverse complement strand
CCAAATCCAGGGTAGCCAGTTCTCCTGATAGCTTCTGGAGGGGGCCCATGTTGTCCCTAGCCTGTCTTTTATTTGCACCTATTGAATCCCTTCCTGTTGTTAAATTCCTTCTAAGGTTTAAAAAAGAAAGAGCTGTATCTAACTCATAGTAGACTGCAGGGCAGCTAGTGAAAATTTTCTCATGCCATTCATCAAGAAGAATGATTAATGGTATTTTAAGTCAGATAGAATCTCATAGCTGAAGCTCGTCTGATTGCTATATGAGAAGCTACAAACACAGGATTTTTCTATTGTAACCTTAAATTATTGTAACTTTCAGAGCGTAAGAAAACTTTATAAACTCATCTTAATTTGGTAATTTTTTTCTATTACTTACACACTCCCCGTCTTTTGCTATGTATTAACGGAAGTTAGAGACATTTCAGTATATGCTCTGAATACCTTCTATCCTTTGAATTTTTTCTTTTCTGCCAGTTAGTGATTCCTTAAACAATATTTATTTAACTACTGTGCTTTTAGAATTTTGTATGTCCCTTTCATACTAGTCTATTAAAAACATACTATTGAATTGCTGTAAGTTCCAAATTCAGCACTTTCTTGCTTTAAAAGCCTGGATGAACAGGTACCTGCAGATGTTGTGTGGTTTAGATATAAAATATATTTTTTCTGAATCAGGTCCTAAGACACTTTGAGAGCTTGGGTTTTGATTCAGCATGCTTCCATTAATTTGGTTAGTGACTGTGATTATGAATTATTTCATTCTGTGTAACCAACTGCTGCACAGTAAGTGACAGCTTAACAATGTATTATCTAACAGGTAGAAAAATAGCACCACTGTCACATTTAGGAGGCTGAGGATTACTTTTATTGAACACGTGTTTTGTACTAAAGTTAAAATGTTTGGGGAAAATCTTCCTTTTTTCAAAGTACTTGTAACATTACCGATGTGACAAATCACAGTAAACAGTATGAACTATTTAAAAATAAGAAATTAATTTTAATTCATGAATAGAATGAGCCTTCTTGTTCTGATTTTCAGTAATTTATTGGCTTGGTTGCAACATTGTGGCTGTGGATGCTTTGTGGATAGTCTTGATTTACATATAAGTGGTAGATTCGAGAAGCTATATTTAGCTGAATGGGAAATACTTCTCAAGTGCTAATGTTACTTCCTGATAATATATGTCAAATCTAAAGTCATTTCAAGTGACACAGTAATTTTAATTACTCTCTGTACTTTACCAAAAATTCAAAAAAGGAATTTAGGGAAATTCAAAAGTTAGCACATTGTAAACTTAAGATAAACCTCAATATGATTGAAAAAAAATGTTTTGTTTTTTTTTTTAAATAGTATCCATATTTCTTTTTAAAAACTGTATCTTCCACATTTCAAAGTATGTATCAGAAAATCCAAATATATAGTTTCCAACCCAGTTTATGGTTTATCTGAAAAAGGGGTATAGAGGGTGCTGTGAAGGCACTGAGCCAAGAAAAGGTATTTTCAGGATAGAGTGCAGAAAAAGTACTTAATGTTTGAAAGTGTTGAATTCTTCCATCTGCTTGATATCTGAACATGCAGGTGGCCAAAGATGAATTATATTTAATGAAGTATATTTGAGCACTGATGTACATTTATATATTTGAATTTCTTTAGGCATGGTTGGAAGATAAGTATTTTTAGCTACTTGGAGTGTTTATGAGAACGTCTTCCGCAGAATTTACCAAGTGTTCTTGTCTAAAATTTGTTCTGAGTTATATATTTGAAAAGTGTTTATAACAAGATATTCTCAGGTATAAAAGAAGCTTTTATTTGGAGAAGACAAAATAAGTATTTAGATTTTTAACTTTTAGTATGAATGGTAACATTTGTTCTGCACAAACAAGAGTGATAATAATTGTAGAATTAGGCCATGATCACATTGACATGTATCCCAACTTCACTTTTCAGACATAAGTAACTATTTCTTAGCTGAGTAAGACCAGTTATTTACAAATAAGGGATTCATTAAGTTGGAGGGTTTTTTTATTTATTTAGTTTTCAAACATCGTGCATATAAAGAATATAAAATATTTTTCACAAATTGTGTTTACTCTTTTATTAAGAAAGGATTTCCTGAAAGTTTACTAGTAAAATTCATTAGTTCAGTCATTGAATAAATAAAAGCTCTGTTGTATATTTTTTCTATATTGTTATTATTGAAATAATTTAGTGATATACTCAATTTAATTCTTAGGTTAAATAATAAGAAAGAGAAGTTTAGAATTGGCAGCATTTTTTGTCACTTTTCATAGCCATAAGGTTTGAACTTGACAAGAGCTTAGGAGAGTTTTATTGTAGTAATCCATGAAAAATTTGTCTTTCAAAGGGGCTGCTGTTCCTAACGCAAGTAAGACTAAGCACTTTCTTAATAATGATTGCCTATTTTAAAACAGCTCCTGCTTCCCATTGGCTCTGCTAAGTATTCAGTAAAGCTGCCCACAAGAAAGATGGTGGCTTTTGTTAAAAGAGGAAAAATGCCATTAAATATCTTCTATTTTGGATAAAAGTAAGTATTATTAAGTATTTGTAAAGTCACTGTATGGTATTATCATGATGTGGAAGCAGACTTGGACAAGAGCTGTACTGGTTGGAACATCTGCATAATAGTTTTTTTTATTTACATTACTGAAACTTACTTTAGCCTTAGTTTCAGTTTAATAAGTTTTTCTTCAAAAAAAATCACCCTGTGTTATTGTTACTGAATCAACCCATCAACCTGATTGTTCTTTGTCTTTTAATTCATAATTATTTTCATAATGCCATAATAAATGAAAACTTATGTAAGAGTTTATATGGAAGCTTGTAACTCACTAGATTCATAACTAAAAATTGCATCACTTCTCTTGTAGTATGGATTAAGTATTACTACTAGGTTTACATGTCCAGGTGTTGGGGTGAGGCTCCAGAGGTGGTCTCTGTGAGAAGACAACAGGAGAAACTCTCATGTCAGACAGGGCTGGTTTCAGCCGGCTCCAAAATGGACCCACTGCTCGCCAAAGCTGATACCATCAGTGACACTGGTGGTGTCTCTGCAGTAGCATATTTAAGAGAAGATAAAAAATGCTGTGCAGCAGCTATGAGAGAGAGGAGTGAGAAAAATGTGGGGAACAGTTCTCTACACATCAAGGTCAGTGAAGAAGGAGAGGAGGTGGTGCTCCAGGTGCTGTAGCAGAGATTCCTTTGCAGCCTATAGTGCAGACCATGTCCTTATCTCAACTGATCCTTTCTCAGCCTTTTCCATCTTGTTTTCTGCCCTGTGCTGATGAGGAAGGAGAATGAAAGAGAGGTTTGGTGGGTGTCTGGCAACCAGCCAAGGTCAATCCACCACAGTATTTTGCAAATTTATCTACAAACGCTAACTCAAGCCTCCGCGTGGAATCTACACAGCAAGAAAGAGAGGCTTCTCCAGAAAGCAGCTCTCAGGGGCTAAATTCAGCTCCAGAACCCCAGGCAGTTCTCTGCTGTCAGTGCAGCAGAGGCAGCCCCACTGCCAGCCCAGCTGGTCCTTCCTGCCTCCATGACACCATCATGGCACTGGTGCAAGTGTCTGCTGAACTGTCTAGTGACTTAATGGAAGTTAACGTAAAGAAAAGTATTTTCCCCTTCATTTCGGCAGGGGATTTTTTTAAGGTAAAAAAAGGGACTAATCTGGTTTACTGTAAAGTTCTGTAAGCTGCTGAGCCGGCACAGCTGAGGGGCTGGGAGAGATTAGCTACAGCGCTTCTGGAGTTTCTGGGAGCAATGAAGTTGTTCCACCATTTTTTTCCACAGTCTGCAATGACTTGTTATGTTACAGTCATTGAGAAAAGCAGCAGTCAACACATATGAAATGATTTCTGGTTTAGAAGGTGCTGTTTGACGTTTATGAATTAATGTTTGGGGCTTTTCCCGTGAAAAAAAACAAAGGAAATGCTCATGATTTTTTTCTGTTGTATAACTGGAGTTGGAAGACCGTTAGTGGTGTTAGTTCATGTAGAACAAGGTCTTGTGTCTCCGTATCAAATAGTGTATGTGTGGTTTTTATTTCTTGGACACTCTTATTCTGATTTTCTGATATAATGGAATAAGTTTGTTCAGCTCATAGGTTGTGGAAAGAAAGGACAGAAGAAATACTTTGGATGAAGCTGGCTAAGTGAGTGGGCGCTAGGAGGCTCTAGCTGTGTTTTGCATTTTCCAGTGTGACCTGAGACATAAATAATGAAAGATGTGTAGTGGAAGCCTTAGTTGTATCTGCTGCACACCTAAGGTCTTATATTTGTACAGGTGACCAGACACTACTTTTATTGAATAAAGTAATGGGAGAACTACTTTGCCCCTAGTATGTCAGTTTTTGTATCAAGATAAGATCTTGGATTGTTCAAATCATGTGTTGGGTTTGTCTCTGTATTTACTAGAAATGTAGGTTACATGGATATTTTAAAAAAGAGGACATCTAAATATCAGTTGTTATTTAATCTGTTATTAAGATATCATTTTAAATAATGAATCCTGTAAATAACAACAACTGTTATTGAATTTCAGTATGCTAGGGTCATGAATACATGAATCACCAAAAGTTTGTAGGATTACAAAGAGAAGCACAAAGCGTGAATGTAGCTACTGTCTATGCCATCACATCAGGAAAAAATAAACCTTGCAGCAAAGCATTTAATTTTTGTCTATTTGTAATAAAAGTAATTGATTCTGCAAAGTTACAGTCTTGCAGACTACTTGTGCATCTGAAATGCTGCCTCTTTGACTTAAATAAATTTGGGGGGGTGAGGGGGTGGGAAGGGAAGACTGAGAAATACAGCAATTAAAAATATTACCAGTCTAGTTGCAATTTTCTGAATGCCTACCTAGCCATCTTGTTTTTAAGCAGTGCTATATTTAGAGGGTCATTTCATTCTTTCAGAAGATAAATAAATCTATTAGGACTAGGGCTATTAAATATTCACATATTTTGTACTGCTTGGTTACTAATATTAGCCCAGCATTCATTAGGAGCTACACTCTGCTCTTGGTTAGAATTTTTTTTTTTTTTTTAATTCTTGGATTGCTGTAACAGTCGTCTTTGATCTGTATTTACTGAAAAATGAAGCAATTGTCCCCTTTCTTTTGCTGCCCCCCTAGAATGCTTAGAAAAATTACCTCAGAAGCAAAATTTTGGCACGGTAACATTTGAAAAACCCCCAAATGAGTGTGATGGTCCTCCTTTCAGAATCAAAGTCCACTCTTCTGGAATGATTTGCTGTCCCCAAATATGAATGAATTATACATTTTCAAATGTCATATTTACTCAGAAGTCAGCAATTTTCTTCAAACAAACTTCATTTTGAGCAGTATTTTCTATAAATACCAGACACAAAATTCCAGGGGGTTTTGTAAGCTTTTACTTTTCCACAGGTTAATATTCAGTGACTGGCTTAAGAAATGTCCAGTGTCTGACTAGATTACAGTGACTCAGTTACTGGCTTGTATGGTTGTGTGAATGCCTTTGTTATTGTAAAATGAAATAATTAAAATGAAATAAATAAATAAATGAATAAATAAATGAAATATTGTAAAATGAATAATTCTCCTTAATGCTGTATGTAAAGGAGATGCACTTACACTAGATGTTTCTCTCTGTAGAAAATGAGATGAACTTCAATGGAGATCTGGCTGAGATGATAATGGAATTATTCTGAAAAAAAGAAATTACAGAGGGCATGTTCATCTTAAGACATTTCTTTTTCTATCCAAGAAGTGACATATTTCTTCCAGTGCTCCAAATGTATGTTTTAAATTATGTAAGTGCTGCTTGGATATTTTTAATTTTACTTACTTTTAGGTTATACAAGACAGGATTTTCCAATTTTTTGTAGTTTTATGTCCATTTTATATATAAAAGGGCTCTGGAAGATGATCATTTAAGTCTGTCAGTCCTATAGATTTTAATACAGATGAATTTTAAATTATACACTTTCCCCAACTAATTTTTATGGATGGACCTTGTAAGAAAATATTTGGGTTAGACCATATCACTGTCAAATAAAAACACTTTATAGCTTTTTTGTGATGCTTTTCCGAAAATTTTGTTTCCATAATAGAATGATTGAGCCTGATTTTTGTTGAAATTGTATTCTTTTATTCTGTTATAAGTCTACTGATGGCATTAGATCACTTCTGATCTAATTGTACTGTCAAAGAAAAAAAATTAGGCCCATTATTCCTCATCTTCTATGTCAAAACCTATAATGGCCATGCAGGAATGAGAGACTGCAGGCAGCCTCTCTCCTATCCTGCAGAATTTAAGCAATGAATCTGTAGTTCTTGAGCTGGTGTTGCTGCCTGTGGAAGAGTGGAGAGGACAGGAATCTGAAGTGAGGCACAATACCCAGCCAAGGAAAATTTTGAAACAAATAAAACCCCATTCTGTTGTGCTGGAGGTGTATTCTTTAGTTTGATAAGATTTTTTCTGTTCTCACTTGATACAGAGGATCTTTATTGTGTTGTCATAATCACTGTGCAGGGCTCCATTTTGGTTTTGTTTTAATACTGCTGGAGCTGAGATGTATGTATTGAAAGCAGGGATTGTAGATTGGCTGTTAATATTTTCACCAGTGTCTTCATCGATCTTACACAGTAAGGTATTTTCTGGGAATTTCTTCAAAGGCTGATAATGTTTTCCCTTCTTGGAAGTGGGTAAACATCATAATGTCTAGTGTTCCAGTAGCTGTAGACAAGTGATAAAATCAGTAAAATAAATACATAAATAAAATAAATACATACATACATACATGAAATAAATACATAAAATAAATACATAAAATTTCCCCAGAATGCCCTAGTAAAATAGTAGAATTATTATTCTATCATTATAATTATATATATAAAACTATAGAATTATAACTATTATCCATTATACGGAAATTAATAAAGTTAGTCACTGTACCTGCTAAAAATGAACTTACAAAGTAGTGAAGAAGTTAGCAAATCATTTAGTGTCAGCAGTTCTCGTGTTCACTGTTGCTTCTAGAGTTTTTTCCTTTCTATTTTTTTTTCAATGTTAAATACTTCATCAGCCTTGCTCATCTTCAGCTGCTTTGCTACCTCCAGATATTTTTGTGCAAAACCAGTTTGTTTAATATGCACAGTATGAAGGTTAGCATTTTAATAAACAATGAAACCAGTGTACATTCCAGAAACATAATATAGCTTTGGGTTTAAGGTTCAAGAATAATCAGAGGTAGCAAGTACTGCACTTACAATAATAAAAAGTTAAGGGAGCTGACGGAAATTGCAACTTGACATTTACGCTTATGACATCATCTTGTATATAGATACAGCTTTAGGTTTTATTTGTTTGCAGTAGACAAAGGGAGCACTTTCAGTGGTTCTCGGTCTCTCTTTGTTACAGCCAGTTAACTAGCCTTTGAGAGCATACTTACTATTCGAGTTACTTGAATCAGTTTTACACAATTTTTTCTGGAATCTAAAAGTATTTGAAGAATAATTCTGATTTAAAGCAAAAATAAAGCTATTTAATTAATAGAGTGTGAAGTGGAAATTATGCATGTATTTGACTAATATTAACGATCGAAAATGTCCTCTTTATGTGTGTATGTATGTTTTTTATGAAAAATGACAATTATTTTTGAAAAATAAGCAGTAAGAAGCCAATGTCTTTTGGGGTCTCATTAAGCAAATCTTTCTGTATGAAAGTTTTCTACTGTCTGTGTTGACACTAAAATGTGTTAGTGCTACTTGTAGTAGATAAGATGTAAAAATAGCTCATCTTATTGCCTTGAATTATCTCTGTCCCTTTATCTTTCTTTTAGCTCTTGGTGGTGGAAAATATATCTGTTGATAAAGGAATACGTATTCATGAATGCTATCAAAATTAACTTTTATCTGTGGTTACATTTATCCAGTTTAGTCAAATAATATTCAAAGTACAGAAATTTGAAATGGCATATTTAATTAATGTTATTTCTAACAGTTGGCATCTGAAAGCTGAAACTTTTTTTTTTTTTTTTTTTTTTTTTTTTGTGCTGTCAGCTGCACCATTTTAAACTGAAGTGCTGGTTTTTATTTGCTTGTGACAGCCAGCCGTGCCCGTCAAAATGCAAGATGCTATCAGTTTCTGTTCATTTGCTTATTTCTGTTAAGTTTTTTGTTTCGGTGCAACCTATTTGTGCTCTCTTAATATGTCAGACACACGTAAAGGAAGTTGTAGTCTACATTTCTACGCTAGTTTTGTTTTCCCATCTTTATTTTAGTGAGCTGTTTTATCCACTTTTAGAGCAGATTGATCCCTGTTCTTCAGAAGATGGATAGATTGAGTCAAGAATGACACCCAAATGCTGAACATGTAGTGAAATGTCCCAAACCTGTTTCTGACAGTGCTGAAGTGGGACACAAAGCTCTTTTCAGGGCCAGGAACAAGACCTGCTACTCTCCATCTGCAGCAGCTGTGTGGGTGTTCCCAGGGCAGGGGTGGAGATTTGACCTTAATATTTGTTAGCAAGTTTTGGGATTGTCTGTGCTCATGCAAAGAAGGAAGTGATTAGAAACAAGAACAAATCTGACTTAGATTATCCCTTTGCACTCCCAAAATACATTTTCACAGCCTTGAACGAATGTTGCCCCTGAAGCAGCGCAAGTAGGTTTTGTTCCTTTCCCTGGGCTTTTAGTAAAAATAGACGCAAAAGCACATCATCCACGAGACTCTTATCTTAGTGTGTTCATCTGTCTTTCTTTCTTTCTCTGCTTCTGTTCTTGCGTCCTTGAGGAAGGATGTCATTATTGCAAGAAGTTTTCAATGGAAAGGTTGGCCATTCATCTTAAGGGGCATGTGAATTTTAGTTCAGTCTAGCAGATGAAAAATATCTTTGCAAACTGAGAATACAATTTTCAATACTGAGATTACAAGAGTTCCTCAGAAAACATTTCCTAGTATCTGCAGCATGATACATGTTCTAGTCCTCTGGATCCAGACATGCAACTCAACTTTGAGATTTTACCCTATAATAGGACGAAATTAAGCTGTATAACAATTCCCTCCAGTTCCCCTCTGTCCTGGTTTCCACAAAAAGGAAGCATCACTGTGTGCATTATGTGAGAACTATGGCATACTATAAAAAAAAAACAGCTGGCTTGGATGATTCAGAGGTGAGGATATCTGGGTCCTGATGCACAATGAAAGATTTGTTTAGATTCATCTTAGGTCCTCTCTTGAATTCCATTACCTGCAGCTTGCATCATGTTGTAGTATCTAGTACCTATGTAGTATAGTAGGATCTACAGCAGAAAAGTCAGAAGGTTGCCCTGCAGTATATTTTTAACTATAAAAACTGCGTGACGAGTTTTGCCCTCTCAGGTTCTTCTAATTTGACAGGGAGGTTGCTGAAATTTATACAAGCTATGTTTTCTTGTCTTCTTTGGAAAAAGTTGACGAAGTCTGATCAAGAAATAATTAAAGCATGAACCAGAGTGACAGTGTCCTCATTTGAAAAGAAAAAGTGCAGCCTCCTGGATACTTAAGGTTTTAAAAACACTCTTTGCCATCAGTACAACTGTGCCTCCAGGAGAAATGAAGAATGCAGTATGACCCCATGACTGTGCACTTGATAATCATTTCACTCTTAATAATCTAATCTGTCCATTGTAATAAAGCAATTAGCTTGCAGTGCCCCTAGCTGTAGTCTAATAGTGAATAATGGCATTTATTCTTATTTTAACAGTTTTACTGTTGAATGCTATTAGGTGAGGTTTATTTGACCTGCCCTTTCAGGCCTTGTACACAACAGAAAAAAAATCTTTTTATAAGTCATCTCTCTGTTGTGAGGACATTTATGACGAATAAATTTAGCTCACTGCCATAAATTTCTTTGGGTCAGAAATAAAGGTAATATAACATTGGAGGAAAAAAAGGGAATTAGAGGAGAAACCACAGCACTAAATCTGGCTGCTATTAGTTCCTCTGGTTTCATTTGAAGTGATCAAAGAAGTGATCTGTGAAAAACTATTACTCATTCCTGATCTCATCAGCAAGCCTTAGAATCTTCCCTGTATTTTTCAATTTCTTTTATGGTCTAACACTCCATTTCAATAGTTGTTATTTTCCTAGGTCTCCCTGTTTAAAAAAGGGAACAAAAATTCCTTCTATAATTTTAAATGAGAAAATGGAAAGATTTTATTTGATGTGTAATATTTAAGGATAATTACTATGTCTATTGGCTATGTCTATCCTATATAAATAGGGAGAAAGAAGACTTTGCAAGAACTGAATAGCACTTGTTTTCTATTTTTATTTGCTGCCTCTATTTTAGACTTCCTTTCACTCCATGCTTTTTCTTTTTTTCCAATGTTTATTCCTTGTGAGAGCTTTCTGTGACACAGGCAGGTTTTGTCCAGTGTAACCATAACTTTGCTTCTACAATAACTTTTTTCTTCTTTGTAGGAATGGCAGGTGGTATCAGATATGTCATTCAAGGGATGTGAGGAGAAGAAAGGCAGAAGGAATAGTGTTTGCGTGCGTTTTGTTCAGTGTGACTGTTAAAAGGCAGATCCAGGTGGAAAGTGACATTAGGAAGTTCTTGAGAGGAGAAACCACCTTTTTTGTGTGTAGAATTTTCAAGACTTTATATAAGGTTTATTTATTTTCAATTTCTATCAATAACATTTCCTACTTCAGTGTATTGTGTGGAAGTGCTGCAACTGTGTATATTCTTGCAGGCTCCTTGGGATGTTTTCACATCCTCAGTAAAGTCTGCGTGTACTCAAGGCTTCATTAGACCTTGACTTTTTGTTAGGATTTGCAAGTTCACCAAGGTAATGAAAAATATCTTAAAAAATTTTGACAAGAATTTTTTGATAGAACTTTTTGTGTACTGCTAGAAACCAGACTAATTTTGATATCTGGATTCTGTTGGAAGAAACCAGAATTTCTGCCAGTTCCTTTCCCCAGTTCCTTGGCAGACTGGCTGGCAGGCTGGTGAGAAGCCATATTCTGCATCCTTTGAGTTGTTCAGTCCTCATTTCTTCAGCAACAGAGACAGCTGGGTCTTCCAGGACCCCTAGTTCTGGGCAGCATATCAGGTGGCTTACTGCAAAACCAAATTACTGATTAAAGTGGATCAGAAAAAGTTATTTCCACTTTGTGGAAAATTTTTGATTTTTTGATGTTCATTCTTCTGTAAAACAGAATCGCTGCTAGGTTTGTACCTTGTATCTTCCTTTCCTTATGTGGTTTTGAATGTTCTCGTGTCTGCATATTTTTGATATCTCAAATGAGTGCAACTCCTTTCTCTCTTTTACCTTTCTACTCTTCCGTCAGTTACAGAAAAATGTTACAGAACAATGTTTAAGCCATAGGGGTGCTTTCACAAATATGAATGAAAATATTGAGTTGCTAAAAATGTGTGATCTTACATTTCCATGGGAAAGAAAAACCAGCTAATCTGTAGAGTGACAGATTATTAATAAATCTGACTACTTCTCTCTTTATGGGGGACTGGAGTTTCCCAGCGACCTACTGAAACTACATAAAGCAACAAAGTTTTAATCCAGAGTGGGCATAGAGTGTTGCATTTTTCATATTCTGTTTGCCTATTTGATTAAAATCACCTTGAACCAATCACTTTGATTGATTCACCCTGCTGAACCAATGCTTCATCATTATATGAATTTTGCAGAGTAGTGGGCTATACCTCTGCTATAAAAACACTGATATAATCTTTGCTCCATAGTGTTCAAATATTCTTTTCTGTGTATCAACACAGTCAACAAACAAAATGTACTTCTAATTATTGTTATCACTTGACAAATAGCCTTCTGTTGTCTCATTTAGAACAAGAAACTTGTTTAACTCCTCAGAAAACTAAATTAGTGGCATGCTTAGACAATAATAGAGAACAAATTTAATTTCCTACCTTTCCCTATTCTTCTTTATCTAATTCATGTTGTGAGCATTTGGGAGCAGCTCACAGGAGTTTTTGTTGGTTTAGAAGTGCATGGCTACTCTGGATTATGCTAAAATTTGTGGTAACTATTTCCAGAAGTCTTTTTTTTTTTTTTTTTATGTAACTGTGATTGACATTTCCCAAAGGAACTGCTTATAAATATGGCTCTTTGGTTTCATTAATGTTTGGAAAACCCAGAAGAGAGCTCATGCTGAGAACACTGGAAAAGGCAACAATAAACATTTGTAAATGAAACAGAAGAATAGTAAATGGCACTTAGAATTAACACCAATTTCAACTATAAATTTCTTGAAGGCTGCATCTTTGTTAATCATGTTCTTTAAATATAATTGGAGCTAATTACTAAGTCAGACACATGGTAGATTTTTTTTTTTCCTGTTTAACACAAGATATTTGTTGTGGTTTAAGCTGTAACTCAGCTGTAACTCAAACTCACACAGGTAGTTCACCCACTCCCCCCTCTCTCTTCCGCCCCACTCCTGGGGGGATGGGGAGGAGAATCGAAAGAATGTAACTCCCATGGGTTGAGATAAGAACAGTCCGATAACTAAGGTATAACACAAACCACTACTTCTACCACCAATAATAATAGTGACGAGGGGAACAGGAAGGGAAGAGAATATACCTGCTCACCACCCCACGACTGATACACAGCCCAGCCCAGCAGTGATTCTTCCAGGTCCCTCCTCTAGTTTTTACATCCTGGGCATGAAGTGTTGTGGTATAGAATACCTCTTTGGTCAGTTTGGGTCAGGTGTCCTGTCTCTGCTTCCTCCCAGCTTCCCCTCCTCCCTGGCAGAGCATGAGACTCAGAAAGTCCTTGGTCAGACCAAACGTTTGAGCAGTAACTAAAACCATCGGTGTTATCAGTGCTGTTCCCAGGCCAAAAGTCAAAAACACAGCACTGCATCAGCTACTAAAAATGCTACTGCTGAACCCAGGACAATACTATTCAAAGAGATCAAGAGAAAAAGTAAGCAGTATTTCACACTTTCACCTGGTTTTTAGATTATGGTTTTTTTTTCTTTTTCTCCTTTTTTTTTTTTTTTTTATCACTGTAACTGTCAGAATTTGGAAAATTTTGGAACAGTTTTCTAAAGAAGTTTGGGGCCTTAGAATAGCTCCCTTCTGTTTCCTGCTTTGTAGCTTCCTCCACCATCTGAATTTCATTTTGGGCTTTTCTCCCAGGACTTCTTTGCTGGCGCATTTCCACAGGCTCAGGCAGCTGCCCTCTTAGTCAGGGGTCAATCTCTGAAAAAAGAATAGGTAGCTGTGCAAGGAGTGGCAAAAGAATAAGAAGCGGAATCTATCTGAGCTATTCACAGATAAATGGCTTGGAGAAAAATGCAGTTTCTCCTGTACTATCTTATTACTTAGCTCCAAGTGATGAAGAGTGAATGTCATGGTCAGAAAAGTGGTTTTGAAGATGCTGGTTTATATTTGCTGGGGATGTGGTCTTACACCTTTATTGTAAGACTAAATTGCAGTTTGCTCACACTTCCAATGCTGGCATTAGGAAATTCTCATGATGTCCTAACACAAACTGTAAGTTTTTATTTTCATGTTTTTTCCTCTGTTTGTTTAGCATTCCGAATGAGAAAAGCTTAGAGCCTGACTTGTGGGTGAGGCATACTGCTCATCTGCACTTGGGAGAATGTAACTACTTCACTCTTTTTCACCATTCTTGCTTCAAGCCTTAATAATTTCATGGCACATATTTCCAGAATTGTGTTTATTCCTTGTTTCAGGTTACACGTGCAAATATGTGTGAAAACATGGAGCACTGTGGCACTCTTGCTGTTAATGAAATAGCAAATAAAACCAAATTTGCCAAGACAGTTTTCTGCAGATGGACAGTCGTTGTCTTGAAAAATTTGGTTGTTTTTTCCTGAAGATGCTTGGAACTGAGGAGGAATTTTTTAGTAGCTTAAAAATGATCTGTGGTGTGGTGATCACTTTTGATGTTCTGGAAGGGTTTTTTTTGGCTTTGGTCTCTCTACCTGATATCCACGGCAGAGTCTAGTCACTGCCTATTTGCTGCAGGCTGAGAATGAAGAAACAGTGGATATCAGATCTTTGTTGAATGTTATCATAACAAAATTTTCAAGTGCTTACTTTTTTGAGAGTGTGTATTGAAATCAGTGTTCCTATTTAATCTTGTATTCCTCTGATGTCTTCTATTTAGAATACAGAACATTTAGGAGAGAGGCCATCCAAATGATTATATGACCACCTACCAGGAATATTTTATGCCATATTATATACATATGTTTTAAAGGACTTCTCAGCACTTTCCAAAAGAGTTTTAGAGAGGTTAGGGGGGTGGTTTTGGTTGTTTTTTTGGTTTTTGTTTTGTATGTGTTTTTTTCGGTGGTTTTTTTTTTTTTTTTGAGTGGCATAGATCAGAAAGTCTGTTGGTCTGTAAAATCACCAAGCATGTTTTATCATGTTTGGGTTTCTTTTTAATATATACACATCATAGCTATATATCATGTTTCACCCTTTCTTTCTTCTTTATGTTATCAGTCCAGATCTCAATGCTGTTCGAGCCCTGGCAGATCATCGCTAGTTGTGTTTGAATGATGGCATGAGTGTTTCCAAAATGCAGCTTTGCCACTTATAGAATCCCTAGGGACAAAGCTTCACTTGTATATTCTAGCATTTACAGATTGGGTGCACTGCTGTTACCTCTGTCAGGTTAAGGAACTGGAAAAGCCAGTCTGTATTTAACACAGATGCAAAATGTGGGAGCTGGAATTGCTTTCATAGGCTTGCACTACCTGTGATAAACTAAGAAAATAACTTTTTTTCAAATGCTAAAAATAACTGTGGATTAAAAATTGTCAATTCATGAGGCTCAAGTGTATAAGGAACAATAGGAAGTGTGGTTTGTGTTAAACACATAGAATCATAGAATAATTAGGTTTGGAAAGGACCTTAAGATCATCTAGTTCCAACCCCTCTACCATGGGCAGGGACACCTTGCACTGGACCTTGTTGCCCTAGGCTCTATCCAGCCTTGTGGCCTTGAACACTGCCAGGGATGGAGCATTTACCAATTCTATGGCCTGTTCCAGTGCCTCTCCACCCTCACAGTAGAGAACTTTTTTCTTATATCTAACCTGAACTTCCCCTGGATTTGTTTGAACCCATTACTCCTTGTCCTATTGCTGCAGTCCCTGATGAAGAGTCCCTCTCCAGCATCCTTGTAGGTCCCATATTACACTACATATCACATTAAATGTTATTGTATTACAGAGATTTTTATAAGTAATCATTTCCCAAGCTAAGAGTATAAGATCAAGAAAGCATCACATTTACTGGTATGCATGCCTGAGAGAAATGTCACAGTTAGGAATTTGGTTTAATGTTGCCAGGACAGCGATTTCTCAACTGTTGAAGAAAATATATGAAAAAGGATATAGCAGAGTCAAACTGAAAAATCTAAGGTGTAAGCTAGAGGGATTTTTTTACAGAACATGACACATGAAGAAATGTAATAGCATCTCTCAGGCTTTACAGGATATGGCATGGTAAAGGCCATTGAAGAAGCTAGAATTGGTGGGACACAAAGAACTAATTGAGGCAAAATAGTCATAGAAGTGTAAATGCATGCTGAGAAAAAGTCTGCTAAACCTAGATTATGATTTTCGCTTCCTACAGGTAGCTTTATAATAAGGCATTGCAACTGAAGTGGTTTTGCAAACCAAATATGTTTCATGTTTTTTTATACCTATCAACTGATCTGTTTACTGGGCATGATTCGTGTAGCTTGCAATAATGTTTGATAACAGATGTACAATGCTAGTCCCTGTTGTTACACTGGCTGGTGAGGAACTAAATTAAAAATAATGTGAAACCTCTTAGATGAAGCTGAGGATACAGATATTGATTTGTTTAATGTATTTAAAACACACAGTATTTGGGCTATCATTTCTTATGGAATAATCTTTTATTCAAGAGAAATGTATAGAGCATAGCAGCTGTATGAGATAAATTGGGCTTTTGCAGAAGAGGCAAATAAGGCTGTTTCAATTTGGGACCACAGGAGGCTTCCACTAGTTCAGTAAATGATACAGTCGTGTGTATGAAGGAGATTAACAGCTTTCAACATAAGGGATGTCATGTGAATGCATCCTTAGATTATTAATTTTTTCACCACAAAAAGTGGTGAAGAAGTAAGCTGTATTTTTCAACTTACACAGGAATATTAGATACTAAGTCTGACTTTCTCTTGAGTAAATTATGTACAGCCAATAGTAAAATGAGGTTAAGACAGATGTGGTTTAGTATGTTAATAACTATTTGTATTTCTGTACTAAGTAATTAATTGTTCATTGATAAATGTGCTGGGAAAGAAGCAGTGCACTACAACATTGGGGAATTTTGTCACCAAATTTCAATTTTTCATGCTTGCCTTGTTTTTAGATGACAATACCCAAGCTTTAGGAGCTGCCATTTTAGACCAGGAGTGCACTAAATATGGGATTAAACACATAGATTTTAAGTAAAAATTTTTAATACTCCACATGAAGGTTTTATCAGGTTTGTTTTGCCTTAAGTACAGTACAGAAGAGGAATTCCTGTAGTTTTATAATTTTATTACATTGATAATATCAGAAGTTGATTTGAATGTAATTATCATTCACCTACCTTCTAATTTTCCAGTTACTGAACTTAATTTTTTTGCAACTCAGAGCTACATGAAAGTTCTTATTATATGTTGGGCTGTAATAGATATGCAAGTGTAAGAGAAATTATGAAAAATGTGGTCTAATTGTGATTATAACTTTATGTAATAAAACTTACCATCTTTTTTGTCAGAATTTTTGAAAAGAGTTTCTAGTTGGCCTGAAAAGGAGTAAAGCAGTGCTAATTGGAACAATTTAGAGAATATAGATGTATGTGTATATCATCGTAGTATGAGATTTATTTACTTAGCTGGAAATCTTACTAAAATGGTATATGTGACTATAACTTAGATAAGAGAACAGATGGAGTGCTGTTCCTGCCAGGTGTTAATCTTTTAAAATTTATTTATTTAAATCTTTAATAGCCATTTCCATATATTTTTTTTAACATTTAGAAAATTTTGTGTTACAATTTCCTGATGGTTTTGGGAAGCTTATAGACCACCTGCTATACTGCAGTTGCACTGGATTCTGTGAGAGCAGTGCTTGAAATATATACAAGGCTCCTACAAGCCAGAGGATTCTACATAACACACAGAAATACCTATCAAAGTTTATTCTCTAAGTCTCCAGTAAGCTTCAATACCCAAGACACCTTAGTAACCAATTAATGAAACGTAGATATTTTTACATGCAGGGCAGATTCAAATATAAAGATAGGGAAGTGCTTAATGAGAGTGGAAAATCCCAGATTTCTATTGGTATACGCACGTTTAGTACAAAATGCTGTAATTTAAAAAAAAAAAAATCATTGATTGTTTAGCTTTTAAAAGGAAAACGGATAATTATTCTTTATTCCTGTTTTTTTAGTGTGTAGCTGAATGATTCTTAGGTCACCAACTCCAAATTCTCTCTCTCAGACAAGCATGTCCTAGTAGTCCATTTTATAACTATTTTATAGGTAGATATTGATTAGTTTAACTGTAATTTGCTCCCACTTTCCTTGTTTTAAGTGTACTCCTCCCTTTAGAGCCAGAAGCAATCTTCTAAACTCTTGCTTAAGCCAGTCCCAGCTGATATATATCTGTTCTGAAACATTTTTATTATTTTTCTGATATTTGCCTCTACTTTTAAGCTTTTTTTAAAAATTTTTTTTTTGTTTCCATTTCTCATTTAACTACGGTTCAAATCTCTCATCCTGTTTCTTAAATTAGGATTTCTATTCCCTAATCAACCTCCTAACTCCTTAGGTGTAAGTTCGTTTTTCATGAAGAGGGAAAACCACAACTGTGTGTGGTGTTCAAGGTGAAGTTTTATGAGGATCAGTATGTTGGCACTGCGTCTTCCTTCAGTGGAAGGGGCTGGACTGGTTCTTTCACCAGGTGCTCTGCCCTTTTATTCTGCAAATTATTGGCCATTCCTAGTCATTCTGAGAGCAGGAATGCCTTTTGTATGTTGGCTTCTTTGATGCGTGATCTTGTACGTAGCACAACTGGCTGTAGCAGTTTGAGAAGGAATTGGGAGTGCAGAGACTAAATGAGGTTATATATCAGCAACACAGTCACAGATGTGTTAATGCTAATGAGTGTTATGACCTCTGACATGACCTCCCAGCTCTGCAGAGTAACTGGCACAGTCCAGGAGCAAAACTGGGGTCAGCGCAGCAGTTCTTCACTCAGGCTCCTACAAGACCTCAAATTTGTAATGTAAATTTCAATAGCAAGATAGATATTTTACAGCTTCTCAGCACATGACATGACTTCTCCCAAGTAACCAGTGACAGGACAAGAGGAAACAGCATCAAGCTGCGCCAGGGGAGGTTTAGATTGGATAGTAGGAAAAATTTTGTCACCGAGAGGGTGCTCAGGTATCAGAACAGGCTGCCCAGGGCAGTGGCGGAGTCACCATACCTGGAAATGTTCAGAAAATGTGTACATGAGGCCCTCAGTGACATGGGTTAGCTGTGAACTTGGCAGTCCTGGGGTAATGGTTGGAATTTATGATCTTATAAGTCTTTTCCAACCTTATGGATTCTAGCAGAGATAGTCCCAGGGGAGGCTGGGCTGATCAGGGCAGTCTGAGTGTCGGGCTGCTGCTGCTGCTGCAGCTGTCCTCAGCTGCGCTCAGCTCCTTTGCTAGGACTCCTCAGTGGACCCTGACCCTGTCACTCACAGGTGCTGGGAAGGGATGACCCATTCTGATCAGCTCAAGATGCCTCGTCAGCTGATGATTAGCTATTGCTGTGTGGGCTCAGCCTATCTTTCTGGAAGGTTCTCCATGTACTGGTGTGGGTCTGCGGTTGGTTTTACTGGAGTTACTGGAGAGTAATGGTTGTTTTAGTGGTTGCAGTGCTGTGTTTCACTGGATCCCATCTCTCTGCTCTGTTTTCATTTCAGGTGAGGTAGTTTATGTTGCACAAAGTGTTGATCTGCCTTAGTTGTAGTGATATGCCTAACTTCGTGGTGTCAGCAAAAGTACATTGTGTGCTTCATATTGTGTGCTTACTTTCCTAACTTTCCTATCTTTTTCTAAACATGGAAACATGCTTAAGCTTTTTAAGCAAGATGGTATATTCAGCAGAAAACACTGTCTTCTTCAAGTATAGTCTTTCTCATCTCTAGTATACTAGAATTCCTACCCATGGAGAACATTCCTCATGTAGGCGTAGTATGTAAATTAATTTCCACTCTTTTGGAGATGTTACCATTCCTCTACTGCTATCTTCTGTGTGGCTTTTGCTAGAATATTGCATGTACTTTTAAGGCACCCTGGTCAGAAGTAGATTGGTGGATTAAAAGTTGTTCTGGGAACTTTGAAGCTTTTTACAAGAACCTGGGAAAAGACCAAGAATATAAATTCTTTTATTTCTTTCATGTAATTACAGAATTAAGTGATAGTAAAAAGGAGAGAATATAGACTCCACAAGTTTAGAAGCAAATAAGGAGAAGAAGTAAAAAACCCCAGTATGAATTCCTAATAAAAATATTCCAGGAATGAGGACTTACTAGTAGTCTATGGGGTAGACTATTACAGGAATTGCCAGAACTTGTTACTTGATTCTTTCAAAATAAGACTAGGAATTGTATTCGTAGGTAACAATTGTATTTGTAGGTACACAGTCAAGAACAATACTGATGACCAATGAAACAATTATTTCATTTTAGTTTATGATTCTGTATTTCCTAATATTGACTGAGTAATTTTTATAATGGTCTCAAGAGCTTTGTTATCCTTAGGGATTTCTATGCAGCATACTCCTATTCAGCCCCTATACTTTCTTCAGTGATGCAAATGGGTGAGGCATATCCTGGTTGCCATATGCTTAAGTTGGAACAACTTCTTTGTTTTGAACTTTTTCTATTTTTCTGTTTGTTTGTTTCTGTATTTGCTTTATTTACTTAGATTTTATTTACTTTTTTTCTTTCCCTGACTGTTTGCATTCATTTGGGAAGTTCATTTCTTATAACTTTGTCCTGGTCTTCAGTTCATTTTCTTCACAAAGCTGCTTCTTAAAAGACTCCTCTGGCTTCAGGCCTTGCTTGGCATGCAGTATAGCATCCTTCTGTCAGACAGCCATTCTTACCTTCTTGGATGTCTGTCTGAGTGAAGACATGTTTGGAAGAACAGTAGTGATCGCCAGACATTGGAGCTCAGAAATAGGAAGGAACTGCAAAAAAGTCCAAAACTACTCATCTGAGAGTTTCACTAGATGATTTCCAATCTGACAGTTTAGGTCAATCTGATTAGAATGTCAGATGGCTTCTTTTCAGACTTCTACATGCACAAGAGGGAAATTTTCAAAATTAGTCTGATACCTAGTATGTATCATCTTCAGAAGTGGTCATTTGAACATCATTTTGACCTTATTATCATGTTATTTCCCGCTGCACAGAGGTACTAGAGGAAGCTCTGCCTTCTGCTGTGGTGGGTTGACCCTGGCCAGCAGCTAATTACAGCTGCTTGCTCCTTCCCCTCTCCTGTGAGATGGGGAGAAAAATAAAAAGAAGGAGAGAATATTTGTGGATCAAGGTAAAAACACTTTAATACATGAAGCAAAAGCTACATATATAAGCAAAATAAAGGAATTTATTCACTGCTTCCCACTGGCAGACAGATATTTGATTTGTGGTAAGCTTCACTTCAGCACACAGAACAGTCCAAATGCTATAACTGCGAATATACCCACTTCCTTTTCCTTTCCTAGAGTAAAATGTCATATGTGAGGGAATATCCTTTTTTGATCAGTTTGGATCAGCTTTCCCAGCTGTGTGTCCTCCCGGTTTCTTGTCAACCCCATCCTACTTTTGGAGGGACAGACTGGGAAAAAGCCTTGATGATGTGCAGGCACCGTTCAGCAATAGTCAGAACACTGGTGCATGATCAACATTGTTAGTCACAAATCAAAAAAAACCAACCCAGCACCATACAGGATGCTATGAAGAAAATGGGCTGCATCCCAGCCAGACTCAATACACCTTCAGAGTTCCTGTGCAAGAAGCTACACTGCAGAGATACGGGAACTGGGGATTATTCCAAATCTAGTGGTGTTGTGTGGAACAAAGAAATATCTTAAACTTGTGACACACAGCTACTAAGGTGGTTAAGAGATGGTAGCAGTACTCCTCTGTTCTATTCCAGTTCCTCACTTGTTCTCATTATGAGTAATTTTTTCACTATTGTACCCTGAGCAACTTTGTCATTCAGACATTGATAAATGATATCACTGATGGTGATGGTAGATTCATTTGGTCACCATATGTTTCACTGTGTTTTATTCTCTGGCAATAAAATTACTTCTTATCTCTGGGCAAACACATCTTTTCTGTTGGCTGCCATGTTTTTCCCCCATATGATGTTTTTCTGAGTAAAGTTTCACTTAGGAAAGGATCCAGGATATTTTCTCATGTGTTCTTTAAGTTAATTCTTCCCTTTCTTAATGTATATTGTTCTCGAATTGAGACATTGCTTCACATCTTGGATGTGTAGCATAATTTATATTTTATATATGTTAAACAAGATTCTCTTGGCTTTCCGTCTCTGAATTAGGGGTACACAGACCTTCACAGTAAAGGCTATAGAAATTGTTTCTTGATTGGTATGAAACCACTAAGAAATAGCTAGCTACAGTGGGGGTGAGGGTCAATTGCCTGAGGCAGTGGCGATACTATCAGCTGCAAAGAGAACCTGCATCCTTGAGATCTGCAGACCAGCCGCTCTTGCTAAGCTTCATGCCTCAGTGACCTCTGGATGTGATGCAGCATCTGGCAGAGTTCTTCTATAAAGCTGTGGATGAGCAGCACAGGATAGTGGAATACATGTGAACTCTCAAATCAAAAAGCTTTGTTTTGAGTATTGTTATTCTCAACAGTTGACGGGAACATATCTGTGAGCTACATATCCTGAAGGATTTCCTATTAGTGATAAAACCCTCTTTTTTTAAAGGTTTAGATTATAGCCAAGAATAACTGAAAAGTCTATTGCAAATACCAAATTGCATAGTGAAAGCAGGATATGAATAATATGCATTAAATTCAGCTTGGAGCAAATGATTACATCTGAAATGAGAACACAAAATATTGAATAACTCCTTGCTGCTTACCTGAACTATGCTAAGTGAGACATAGGATCTGTTAAAAGTGATACGTGATCATGTAATTATTGTAACACAAGCATAGAATCCATGTAGAGACTGCAGAAATAACATTAATTTTCTAAAACACTTTCTAAGATTCAGTTCTTTGTTTTACAAACAAGTGATGATGTGCAAACATAGCACATCAAGTTGCCTTGCACTGATCCTCATGAAGATGGAACCTTTAGAATGACAACTCCTATCTCTGTTACAGGAGCTAACAACATATTAGTAGTAACTATTCATTGGTTTCTGCCTGAATGCATAGAAAGAGCTTGATGGGATATGCTGCCAGTGACTGTCAGCAATATTAGCAGAGGAGTGCTTGATAGTTGTATGTACAGTTTTTGGGTGTGAAGTGGGTTCTGTTTTGAGGTGGGAAATAAGTAGTACATATTAGGCTTTATAGAGGATTAAATGCATCTCCTGTAAGTTGCCTGATCCCAGTAGGTAGCTAAGGAGAAAAAGCCTTTCTATTCTCATTTCAAGTGTCTGGATCAAACCCTGATATGACTCATAGAAGCTCAGAGCTGTCATTTCAGATACAGTTTTGTTCAGCCCAAGTTAGAAGATTTTACATGCAGATGAAATGTTTGGAGGGTTTGGCTTTTAAAATCTAATACTTCTCTTTAATATGTGTGATCTGAAGTTACTCTCAAAGTTTGTTTTTTTGTTTGGTTTCCATATGATGACCAATGGTGCATCCTTTGTCAAATATTAAGGCATTCCTCCAAAGTATGATGCTCAATATGGTGTTATCAGGGTTTTAATGTTTTTTCAAAATGAAGCTATTTGTTTTCTTGCAACTTTGTTTATATAAATGGACAAATCTTTACAGAGGTTATTAAAGAAACGCAGAATGTGGTAAAACCTGTTTAAGTTTCTTACCAAATAAAATAATTAATGAGAAGGTATGGCACACACGTTGTTAAAAATAAAACCCCAAATGTACTCTAAAACTTCATTAAGGTTGCTTTTACATTTGATGATAGGATATAGGAGCTGGTGCTCTCTGTGTGAAATATTATGTGCTTTGTACAGTATATAGGAATAGTAAAGGCTAAAGGTAACCCATCATATGGTTATGCTTTGACAAATGGCTAAATGAAAATGATGGTATCAAGTTCCATGTACATGTGGTTAAATCTGTCAGCTTTCAGAAAGCAGAAAAAAGACAAAACAAACTCCCTGAAAAAAAATTTCATGCTTTATAGTTGTTAAAATTTAAGTTCTGAGAATTTCAAATTAAACCCGTGGTTTTTGTTTCTTCCTCTTATGTTCTTCATCATTCACAAATTCAGATACCAGGAAAAGGAGTTTCAGGAAATTATTCTGTTTAAAATGGATAGAAGTTAAAGGTAACATAAAATATAATGCAGTGGAAAGAAATAGTAAATCGAAAAAAACCTTATTTCATTGTCAGAGCAATGCTATCTTGGAGATCTTTGTGGAGCTGAATATTCATGAAAAAGTACTTATTAAAGGAGAACTGTGACTTAAAAATGCAAAGGGAACATATTTAGACAGTAATTTTAAATTTTTCTATTTTATACACTACAAGCAAAAAATGGCTATTTTATGGTCTCTGGCAGCACTGGGAGAAATCTAGAACAACTCTCAAATGTAAAGGATTATTTTTTTTTCATTGTGAATATATTTGTGGGAGAATCAGAAGATTGTTGTGTGTGAATGTACACTTATGGTATGGTTCACATATTACAGAGACCTGATATTTAAATTTATAAAAAGAGAAATTCAGGGTTTTTTTAACTATGCACTGATGGCACATTTTTATATCCTGATTATTTTTTTTTGTTTTTACTTGAGAATAGGCAGGATAGTTTCTTTAGTTGTCTGTATTTGATACAGGAATTTTTTGTCCTTTATATAACATTTCTTTCACACTATTAAGGAGTAAGAAGCAAAGAAAAAGTGGCAAATACAGTAGTGAGTTAATTTTTTAAAGTATGCTAAGTGAAGCAGATATAATCTGATTTGAAGTTCTGAGAGAATCTAACTCTATTGGTACAAATACGGAATAAAATAATTGACTTGATGAATTACCATTTTTATAAAACATATCAGCATCATTCTGCAGGCTTGGTTGTGACTGTGGAGGCTCTGTGTTCCTTAGAGTGTGCTTAAGTGCATGATGGAGTGTGGATCAGGAATGGTCATTGCTCGCTGATGACTCCTGGTTAGGAGGGCAGTGCTGTGTCTCAGCTGTGATGCACACAGTCTGCCTGAAGCACAAGAACCAGCACTTCCCACTACATTAATCTGTAATTTTTCTTTCTAAGACTCCAACTAGTCCCTTAAATTGTGTTGAAAAGTCTTTGCAGTAAATGAAAGTATGATCTCAGTTATTCTTCCTGGGGTGGAACCTGGGGTTTAACTTTTTAAAGTATACTTCATATTTTCATAAAAATCAAATAACTTTACGTATTTGCCATTTACTCTCTCTGATATCAGTGTGAAAAGAGATTATATTGTAGCAGTTGGTAAAATGAAGACTTAAATAGCTGTAGCTTGTGGGCCTTTCTGTCTTTGCAGCAAACTAATAATTTTGCTGGATCACCATGTAATTGATAGCAAGGAACACCAAATTTCAGTTCACTTCTTTGTCCATTATGCTGTGTTGATTTTCTCAAATAGAATTATGAAACTAATAATTTCACTGTCTGACCATACAAAACCTTTGAGTTAGCAAGGTGTGCTGCTGACCTCATGGTGATTGCCTGCCCTGTCTGTGTATGATATTACTACCTTGTATATTGGATTACTTTCCCCTGTCTTTTTTTCTCTTCAGTGATTAAGCATTTTGATTTGGTGTAGGAGAGATAAGGATGTCTTCTACTTCATAGAGCATTTAATGCTCAGAAAACTGCAAGAGTGCGGATTATAATAATGGACTAGCTGAGCTGCGATAGAGGACTGATACTCTGTCAGATATGAGGGGATGAATGAGTTTAGCAAATAGTTTAACAGCTTGGTTTTATACTGCTGAACAGCAAAAAGAAATTCAACGTTCTGAGAAAAGAGACCCGAGCTTGCTTAATCCTATGGAAATGATGACCACACACACACACACACACACACACACACACACACACACACACACACACACACAAATTTCTTAAAAGCCCTAGATTAAGTAACAGGGAAAGAAGGAACACAATTAAAACATTTTAGAGCGTAAAATGCTGATTAACACTTTTTTCTTAATGGTTCCTCTTAATATTTTCATGCTAGCTAAGGAATTTTTAAAGAAAAAGAGTTCTCCTTCACATCCGTCTTTAGATGTCTCATTATGAAAAAGAAAAGAACTAAACAAGACAGGCTTTAGCTAGCATTGTTAGTTTGATTCTTCGTTTTATTGACAAACACACATAAAAGGATGGTAAAAGAAAGCAAGAGAAAAGATGTATCCCTGTGTTGTTATTTAGGACTCACTGCTTTGGAGCACCGGCAGAGCATGAAGCCTCGCTAGCATGAAATAGTTAAGTCACTGCTTTTGGCTGCCTTACTCGTCGTTTTCTCAAGGGGGTGCTGCAGCCATGAGGCTGTGGCTATGAAGGAAGTTTCTGATCTGGTGGAGTCAACAGGAGGAAAAGAAAAGAGCAAGTAAAAGACAAATAAGAGAAAGAAACGTTGAGACAGGTTTTGAGTCTTGCCTTCTAGGTTTTTCTGTGATTTACGAGTAGCTGCTTCAAAAACTTGGGTCTGGCTGGGATATTTCTGAGGACTGGACTAATGAATGCTTGTTACTATTGTCTTGATTATCAGGACACAGAGGATGAGGAGATTGAAAATTGTCCTTCTGGCAATAATGACTAAATAAATAATGCAATATGGCCCATTCTTCAACTGGTATTTTTTTCCCCATCGTTTAAGGCTAATTTCTGATATTCTGATTAGTTTACCATTCATCATTATCACACTGTCCTTTGGTGATAAATGTATGTTTCCTAATTCACTCTATATGCCTCTTGTGTATTTTCCTGCCAATATTATTCTATGATATCTGACATTTTAGGAGTCATTTTAGTAATTTCATATGAGAGATTGCTGATTTATTGCAAAAGTAGGATTCCTTCTTGTTCAGCATCTTCATATCCTGAGTTCATTAGGAACAGAGCACAGTGATAGACCAATGGGGACTTCAAGAAGTACCTTTCCAATACAATGACACAGATGGTATTTGAAGTTTAGGTCTCAAAATCTTGACAAGACTCTTTTGTAAACTAACATTAAACTTAGAAAGCTTTTTTTTTCTATTTTTAACTCACAGTTATTGTTGTGGCAGTTAAGGTGTCACATTAATCTTTTGTTCAAGGCAGAGAAAAGCCACATGATTGCATCGGTGTAAGCTGACCTTTTTCAGCCTTGAAAATTCCTTCAATTTACTTTTATACATGCAAATGAAGAGTAAAAGAATGCATACAATAATAACATATAGTGTAACAATTGCTTACTGAAAGTGGGGCAGTTCATTTTTTTTATTTCTATTTTGTGTTATACACATTTTCAAAGCAAAAATAAATGCATTTTAGTTGAACTTGAAACATTCCATGGAAATAAGTTACTTCCACCAATTATTTAGAGAGGAATAGTGTTGTGCTGATTTATTTGTTTTTATATGTCTTAATATTCTACTTACCAGTGTCATTATTTCTAAGTAGTCTTCTGTATTAGATTCATATTTAAAGATCAGGGTAGTTGTATGTGATCACTAAGTCATGAAAATGAGGAATGAATTGCTGCTGTAGGGGAGAACAGAAACTTTTTTACCTTAAAATAAAACTAAGGCTAATGAAACAATAGTCAATATCTGGCATAATTAATATTTTTTTTTCAATGTGACATTTTAGGCTTTCTCTTCAGAAAGAAATTAAAAATTGCTGGTCAGTTCAACTCAGAATGTTTTAAGCTGTCTTAAATGTAATTCAGCATACAGCTGTGCCAAGTGCAAGGTCCTACACCTGGTTCAGAGCAATCCCAGGCACAGCTCCAGGTTGGGCAGAGAAGAAATTCAGAGCAGCCCTGCAGAGAAGGACTTGGGGGTGTTGGTCGATGAGAAACTTAACATAAGCTGGCAGAGTGCACTCACAGCCCAGAAAGCCAACCGTATCCTGGGCTGCATCAAAAGGAGCGGGACCAGCAGGTCAAAGGAGGTGATCCTGCTCCTCTACTCTGCTCTTGTGAGACCTCACTTGGAGTACTGTGTACAGTTCTGGTGTCCTCAGCTTAAAAAGGACATGGAACTGTTGGAACAAGTCCAGAGGAGGGCCATGAGGATGATCATGGGACTGGAGCACCTCCCGTATGAAGATAGGCTGAGAAAGTTGGGGCTGTTGAGCCTGGAGAAGAGAAGGCTGTGTGGAGACCTCACAGCAGCCTTCCAGTATGTGAAGGGGTCCTATAAGGATGCTGGGGAGGGATTCTTCCTTAGAGACTGTAGTGATAGGACAAGGAGTGATGGGTTAAAACTTAAACAGGGGAAGATTAGATTGGATATAAGGAGGAAGTTCTTTACTGTGAGTGTGGTGAGGCCCTGGAATGGGTTGCCCAATTGTCATGGTTTAAGCTCAACTGGCAATCCATAACCACGCAGCCGCTGGCTCACTCCCCCCACCCCTTTTTCCCCTAGCTCCTGAAGGGATGGGGAGGAGAATGGAAAGAATGCAACTCCTGTGGGTTGTGATAAGAACAGTCCAGTAACTAAGGTATAACACAAACCACTGCTGCTACCACCAATAATAATAATAATGATAAGGGAAATAACAAGGGAAGAGAATACAAACATTCACCACCCCCCGACCAATACCCAGCCCGACCCGAGCAGTGATCTAGCTCTTCTGGCTAATTGCCTCCCGTTTATATAGTGGGCATGACATGCTTTGGTATGGAATACATATTTGGCTAGTTTGGGTCAGGTGTCCTGTCTCTGCTTCCTCCTTGCTTGCCCTCTTCCCTGGCAGAGCATGAGACTCAGGAAGTCTTAGATCAGAGTAAACATTACTGAGCAACAACTAAAAGCGTCAGTGTTATCAGCATTGATCTCTGGCCTAAAGTCAAAAACACAGTGCTGCACCAACGACTAAGAAGGAGAAAAATGACTGCTACTGCTGAACCCAGAACACCAAGGAAGTTGTGAATGCTCCATCCCTGGTGGTGTTCAAGATCAGGTTGGACAGATCCTAGGGTGAAAAGGTTTAGTGAGGTGTCCCTGCCCACGGCAGGGGGTCTGAAACTAGATGATCCTAAGGTCCTTTCCAACCCTAACTGTTCTATGATTCTAATAGTTCACAGTTAAAATGATATGTTATAGATTTTAAAGCTATGAGGAGCTCCTCCAAAAGAGTATTCAGTATGACCATATGGTCTAACTTCTGTGTAACAGATTGTAAATTTTTTGTAGTGGTCTGTGTTAAAACTTTGGCTATGAGAGATAGCTAGAAATACCCAGTCTGCTATTTCTTCCCATTGCTTCTGGATATTTAAATTTAAGGTTTGAGGACTATGAGAATTCATGTTCTTTATTATAAAACTAAACAGAAATATTGATAATAGCTATTAAACATGCTATTATTGGTATGTATCACATGAGCTCTTGTCAAATGTGTACTAAATTATGCACATAGTTTTTCAAAATTTGGTCAGTAGGGAAGATCATGAAGCATATCTTTAATAGATTTTGTCAAGATACACATTTCCTGGGCAGGTTTCATTTGACTACTTATTTTAGTCCCCGAGTTTGGATGACTTTTCACGGAAGAACAATTTTCGGAACTGTAACTCTCTTGTTTTCCACTAGAAAAGATGACATCTTTTATGTATCAGTTCATTGGCATGTCTTAGATAACTTCTGTGAACTTCAGAAGAAGAAATGCCTGTTTGATAGCCAGGAACATTAAGGTGATCAATTTACCCCTTTTGTACAGTATGCTTTGAAAACATTAAAAATTATTTAAAAATGAAAGTAGCCAGTCCACTTGTTGACACTTGTGATAAAAGCAAATCTTGGGAGTCTGTTTTAGTGGTGGACTTGGCAGTGTTAGGTTTATGGTTGGACTTGATCTTAAAGTTCTTTTCCAACCTAAATGATTCTATGAGTATTATGTCTGCTTTGTCACTGACATCTTGTTCTGTATTAAACAAAGAAGGATCGATGGCATCTGTCAGAAACCACCTGTCATGTTGCTTGATATAGTTGCTTGTTAGACATGTTTTGCTTTAGGTGCGAACAATTAAAGGAACTGGGTTTGCACATTTCTGTACAAACATTTATTACCCTGTTTAATATTTTTTACAGCTAGTACATTTTGTAACAAGTTTCAGCTACCACAAAAATGGAGCGCTGCATAGATTTTTCTGTCACAGCATTTCAGATGACAAAGTTAAATTGATAATTTGTCTCTTTTTGGACACTGTTTACTTAAATGAAAATCATAATAGCACAAAGGCTTTTAAATAACTGCCAATAAATATAATTGTTGTACATTTTATTATACTTTTTAATTGTAGCTTTTTTCCAAAGCTGGTGTAAGTGATACACAGAACAAATATCCTGTTTTGTTTAAAAAGTATCTGAACCCACAATAATTATTTTTTCTGCTGTAATAATACCTATAATTAATAATACAATGATTATAGGAATTTAGACATTCATTTGTGATTCTAGTAACTAGTTTGTGTACTGTTTGTAATGAAGTCTCTCCATTTGCATCCTGAAATCATACACAGGGACAATACAAGACATCACAAATAGATGTTGTCAGTATCTATCAGTTTGACCACAGTGCTGTGTCATCTGTGGCTGATTTAATGTTAATTTTGAATCATAGTCTTCTGGGGGTTTGGCAGGATTTATAGCAAATTAGAAATTCTGAAGCATCTTTGCTGAGCATTCTATGGTTCTCAATTTAATTAAATGTGAAAATGAGAATTGTTTACATTTCAAACTGTTCCCTCATTTTTAACAGTAGATATTGAAGTGCTCATCCCATTCTGTTATGCAGAGGTTCTTATGTCGTCCTCATCAACATAATATCTTTAGTCTTTCAGTCATGCATTAAATGACATGAGTAACATCTGTTACATTTGGTTTGTTCTCATATTCTCTCCCTGGGGGAGGAACTTCATGTGCAGTTAGTGAGGTTTATTTTAACATGGTGTTTGTTTTTAAATATGTACATTTCTCTGTGTTCACATTGGAGGAGGTGAGATCAGTGCACTTTGCAGCTGGAAAGGTGGTTTAGGAGTCAAAGATTACCATAAAAAAGCTCTGTCTCCTTTCTTGTAAAATAAACCACTATTATGCCCGAGGAGTGAAGTTGTTGCCCACGACCTTTATCCTGGATGCTTTGGTCACAAGATGATGAACATTTTGAACACAAGAAATGCAACTTTGCACTCAGTGCTCTCTTCTGCTAAAAATCAATACAGAGAGTAGGTAACTAGGCTACAGCCCTTATGTGGAAAAATGTGAATGGGAATCTGATAACAGCTCATAGCTTCTTGCTGAGGAATTTTGCATTACTGTGGCCAAGATAGGTAATGATAATGGCAGCTGATAAATACGGGCACCAATAAGGATGAAATGAGATACCCTGATAATCTAGGAAAGGAGTAAACAGCTGTAGGTGCTCTGTGGTAGGCCATTATCAGAAGGAATTCTAAGAGAATTCTTAAATATTTGACTGAGTTAACAGTTTGAGGATATCAATGTTCAACAAAATAGGCATAGAAATGTTTCAAAATGGTCTCTTCTGCCCATTCACTCTATCTTGCTCAGCTTCCACCATCTGCTATTCATTCCTGAAGAGATCTTGTTCAAGTAGCAAAAGCCTGTTGTTGTTATAAGTGATAAAAATCAGCACATCCAGATGCTAAGCTGGGCTTTGAAGCATTGTGGAAAAATTAGGCAAGATTTCTAAAGCCATGATCAGTGTAATTCTTGTTCTTATTTGCAAAGATATAAATAAATTTTATTTATAGAATGCTATTTTATGGAAATCAAAAGAGCTTGCTATTTCCTTGGGAGAACTGTGGAAGAAGGCAGAGTACTTCCATCACTACTTTCTGTTCTAAGAATATTTTGCAAATCAGTGTTATTCTGCAACATTGTCTTAGCAGTAAAAAACATGTGTAGTTCATTATGAAGTAATTTTATGTAGTAATTTTATGTGCTTTTTGTAGGTCAATCTAGAGTGTTTTTATTTTGTACAGAAACAAGGTTGCTGCTGTACTTCCGTTGCCTAAGTGTTTCTCTTCCAGGTGCAACCGCTCCTTTGAGCTGCATTTAAAGCTGTTGTACACAAGTTCTCAAGAAAGTAGAGATCCCTTTTCACATGAGTTGGAAGAATTTGCTATTTTCTCTTTCTAAAGATCAGTAATTTTGTATTTTTGTAGTTTCATCCAGTCTCATTAAATGTAGCCTTTTTTTTTTTTCACAGTGATGCTCTTTTTAGTCACTTCGGTCAATGAGAATATTGCAACATTTTTAGCATTGCTCAGATTACAGCTATTATCAGAGATGTTGAAGCAAAATAATATTAGGCAAGCTAAAAACTTGTGTAGTTTTAGCTATTCAGACTACAGAGGTTTGCTTGACAGTGCATGAAAAAATTGACACATAAACCCCCATATATTTTTAGATAATGTTAGTAATGGTTATTTAAATAAATTTATATTTGTTTGGTGGTATCACATTAACTTGGGATAATAATATATGGGGAGGACATAATAGAAGATGACTTAGAGGGGGTGACCAGCTAAAAAAGGCTGCATGTTTGGATTTACACACAGAGGAAAATTTCTGAGTGCGTAGTGAGTGAAGAATGGTTAAGTACTTTTTAAAGTCAGAACAGAGACCATTAGGATATGACTTCATCCATCACATCTGTAATAGAATCTCTTTGAGCAATTATTTTATTAAGCTAAAGAAAGTGAGATTAAAATAGAACATATTTAGAAATTCACCAAATATTGACTTAAAATTGTGACATTTCACTACTGTTCTGAGTAAAATGTTTCAGAACTCAAGAAATCTCAACTTTCAAAATTTGCATATTTGTTTGAATCTTTCCACACCCCCACACTCTCAACTTCTATTCCTTGAGAATAAAAATTTTCATCCTATATCAGTACTGTCCTTTTATATATGTTAGGAAACAAGCCCAGGCTTCCAAACCAGATGGTATTTGTATTCAGAGTGCAAACCAATCTTGATTATCTCCTCATTCATAGTTGTTTTTTCTGCATCAAGATGACTACTTGGTTCAGCCATAATGGGGCTGACTGCAAACTAATATGTGTACATTTTGATATCAAGGAGCTAGAGTGCCAAAGGGGAAGAGAAAATGAATCAACTTCACAGTCAAAACACTATTTAAAGTGTCTATGTCTCCTTTCTATGTAGAAATAGATAAGATTGAAATCAACTCACTGATTTTATCACTTTTCCAATAAGTTTTAAAAATCCTGAACCCAGGTCTCATTGATGTTTTCCCAGTCTTCACGCCATTCTTGCACATCTTTTCTAAAAGGCAGTTCTTGCTGGTCAGCTCTTTTGCTGTACATTGTTTGGAAGAAAAGTTTTAAGTAAATTTTTGAATTGTATAATAAACTCTTAGGAGTTTTGGGATTCAGCTTAGCTGCTTAGGCCCTTTTTTTCCTTATAGTTGCTCTATCTGTTGGGGTAAGAATCGTGATTAGGCTTTCAGCTAATATATGTATTCAGACCAAATAGGAAGTAATTTTCTGTTTCTGTCGTCTAAAGTACTATTTTAATTAACTGAGATGCTAAGATTGTCTCTAAATTTGTGAATTTGAATGTATTTGTGAGTCACAGAGTAATAATACAATTACCAGTTGCATGGGTCTAATGGATTTTATTCTAAGCTATTTTAATTGTTGAGAAAATCTGATAGAATCTCCTTTCTAGATATGTTTTTAGAGAAAAACTAGAAAAGAACAAACACAGAATCCCCCTTTAAAAAGTGGAGGTGGCATGAGTGGAAGAAGAGTCAGAGTATTAAGAGTGAATCATCCCACTTTAATTCCCAGAAAAACAGTGGAAGAAATAAGCAAAGATCATTAAAATATCTAGAAGATAAAAAATAATGAATAGCAGTCAATGTGGATTTGTCAAGAACAAATCATGCCAGAAAATCTAATTTAATTCTGCATCAGGTATCAGGTTCTGTGGACAGAGAAGTGGCAATAGATAACATATCTTGACTTGAGGAAGGATTTTATACCATCTTGCAGGACATATTCTTAAAAATGCCAGGGCGGGTTTTGATGTCACTTTGTGTTTACTAATTTTCATTTATATATAGTGTCTCCATGAATGGCAGTTCAATTTATTTTAAATGCACCCTAATTGCAAACAAACAGGAATGAATGCTTGTAATTAGAGGGAAATGAGAACACGGAGTGTCTGCATTACAATAAAGACTTAGGAGTTAAGTGATCAACCAGAGCTGTGATTCAGAGTTCCATTATTAAACATTTAGAGCTTCTTTTCACAGGGGAGTTTGAATAACATGTTTATGAACAATGATGCTCACAAAGGTAAGTATTTCTATAGATGACATTCTGTTTATTCCTCTAGTAGAGGTGTAGTTTTCCTGGAGGAAGAATGTGAGAGCTGAGGGAACTGAAGTTGATTTTTTCTACCCCGACTTCCTCCTACACTTTTTATGGCCAATCCTACGTTTCTGAAATCTGAAACTGATTGCTCTTAGAAAGATATAATAAGTGTTCCAGACACCATGTATGTCAGGGAGAGGGTTCTCAGTTCTTAGTTGATTCCTAAGTGTATTCCAAGGAAACAGAAAGCAAAAGGGCAAAATTCAGATTCTTCTCTATAATGTCATGCAAGGGACATTACAACTTTTCAGTAAGCTTAGGTGTTGAGTCAATGTTTAAATGTTAATTTTTGTGAGAATACTGTAGTTTAATTAGATTATGATGTCTAATTGTACACTTGAAATTTTCGATGTTTTTTGGTGAAAGGGTTTAAATACTACCAACCTAGACACTTGGTTTTGCCTCTGGCTGTTAGAAGTTTTTCTGGACTAGGAAGTTAATTAAAAAAAAAATATAGAAGTAAGGTCAGACAGAAAAATGTAAGACTTACAATTATACTTCATTTATATTTTTTTTTTTTTAAATATGTTAAAAGTAATTACATGGTCAAAGATTTTCACCACTTCTGAGAAAGAATTTTGGTTTTTACAGAAATTTCCTTACTAGTTTCAGAATCATTGTGATGTATTTTTTAACTAGAAGAATGAAACTTAAAGTCTGAACAACCTTTATTTATTAAGACTATAATTAATTTAAGATCTCAGAGGCTAGGTGGCTTGTTCAGAGGAATAGTTATACATGTGTGAGTAGTTTTTCTATGAAACCCAGTTAAAGGAGTGTAAATAAACACAGAATTTGCTAAATAGTGACACAGTTTTTGTTTGGTAATGGTCTTTCACTTTTTGATTCCAGAGTTTTTTCCTGGACCCTGTTTAGAGAGTGGATGTTTTGCTTTCATTAAGCAATGGGAATAAGTTACACAGATAAGATCCTAATTTCATTCTGCATTCTGTGGTGAAGAGAGAAAATAAATTTAAGATATTTTTCACTGGTTATTAAACCAGTTCACTGCATAACCTATAAAAAAGCACTGAAGGAAATTAACACACAAAAAGAAAATAAGTGTCCAATGTCACTTGAAATTTACTACAGCCTGATTCACCAGCTTCCATTGTACACTGGAATATCAGATCTAATGGACCAAAACCATCACACTTCTCAAGTACTATACTTTGGTATGGCAAGATTTTAGTAGGCTGAGTAAAAGCACAGCTAACTCAATGAGGAAATGTCTCAGATCCAGCTGCTGGCCACTGCAGAGGTTTATATGTGGAACGAGTTACTGAAAATGAACAAAAATCTAGCTTCCAAAACTATTGCTATTCTCAGCCAAAACCAGATACTTAGGAGAAGCTAAGGAGTTCTGATCAGAGGTCCTCACACCTCAGTTTCAAAGAAATAATTTTATTAATTTCCAAAGTAGATCATTTAAATGCTTCTTAGCTTCTGCTTAGTGTGCAACTTGTGACATGGAAGCTATTTGAAAGATTTTTAATTTTGGGCCAGAAAAAATCCAGATTGTTAAAGATTAATCTCACTAATATGTTCTGCAAAAGTTTTTCAGCAAAAGTTTTTTCTTTTTTTTTTTTTCTTTTTTTAAATTAAGTGTTCTTTGAACATCAGTTTTAAAACCTTGGGAGTTGAAACTAACTGTAGAAAGAGTGAAATGCAGGCAAATTTCTCAGTAATTCTCTCAATAGAATCATAGAATAGTTGGCGTCAGAAAGCACCTTAAGATCATCTAGTTCCAGCCCCCCTGCCATGAGCAGGGACAGCTCACACTAAACCATAACACCCAAGGTTCTGTCCAGCCTGGCCTTGAATGCTGCCAGCAATGGAGCATTCACAGCTTCCCTGGGCAACCCATTCCAGTGCCTCACCACCCTTACAGTATAGAATTTCTTCCTTATATCTAATCTAAACTTCTCCTTTTTTGGTTTTAACCCATTACCCCTTGTCCTATCACTACAGTCCTTAATGAATAGTCCATCCCCAGCATCCCTATAGGCCTCCTTCAGATACTGGAAGGCTGCTGTGAGGTCTCCACACAGCCTTCTCTTCTCCAGGCTGAACAGCCCCAACTTTCTCATCCTGTCTTCATACGGGATGTGTTCCAGTCCCATGATCATCCTCATGGCCCTCCTCTGGACTTGTTCCAACAGTTCCATGTCCTTTTAATTTTGAGGACATCAGAACTGCACACAATACTCCAGGTGAGGTCTCATGAGGGCAGAGTAGAGGGGCAGGATCACCTCCTTCAACCTTCTGGTCACACTCCTTTTGAAGTAGGCCAGGGTACGGTTGGCTTTCTGGGCTGCAAGCACACACTGCCAGCTCATGTTCAATTTCTCATTGACCAACACCCCCAAGTCCTTCTCTGCAGGGCTGCTCTGAATTTCTTCTCTGCCCAACCTGGAGCTGTGCCTGGGAT
>JAOEHY010016663.1:0-23863 GCA_025447955.1 Psilopsiagon aurifrons | reverse complement strand
CATCCTCCCCTCTCATCGGCTCTGTCTGGGTGCCCGCACTGACCACCGCCGGGGCAGACAGAGCAGAGCTCCCAGACCGAGCCCGGGTCATACGGTGAGTGTGCACCATCCCGCTCGCCTTCCCGCGCAAACAGCCTCGAGCCCGCCCTGTTCGCCGCGCTCCCTGGGGCAGGTTTTCAATCAGTCAGGGCTGGCGCTGCCTCCCCCGGCTCCGCTCCCTGTGAGTCCGCTCCTCACGTCCGCTGAGCTGCCGGCCCCTGGGCGAGCCCTGTCGAGGACTTGAGGCTCCCTCGGTGGCTCTCGCCGCTCTGAGCTGAGGATCCTGGATGCTGAGCTTCCCTCCCTCCCCCGGCTCAGGCACTGAAGATGTCCTCTCTTGAGCTACTCAGCAATTAGTTACTCCTCCAATAAAATTTTATTTCCATTGGACTGTAGTTATTGGACAAGGGGTAATAGGTTAAAACTTAGACAAGGAGAGCTCAGGTTAGATATAAGAAAGAAGTTTTTTTACTGTGAGGGTGACGAGGCACTGAAGCTAAATGCTCCATCCCTGGCAGTGTTCAAGGCCAGGCTGGACAGAGCCTTGGGCAACATGGCCTAGCGTGAGGAGCCCCTGCCCATGGCAGGGTGTTGGAACTATATAATCTTAGGGTCCCTTCCAACCCCAACCATTGTATGATCACACAAAATACACTGCAATGTTCTCTCTAGCAGTAACTTGGGAACAGCATAGAAGATGACAAATAAAATTTTGTAATTCATTGACAAAAAGGCTAAGAGAATAGAGTAACTAAAGAATGAACCACAACAGATAAGCAACAAGCTGCCAAGACACGTCACTTGGAATATTGTGTGCAGTTCTGGTGTCCTCAACATAAAACCAACATGGAACTGTTGGAATAAGTCCAGAGGAGGGCCACGAGGATGATCAGGGGACTGGAGCACCTCCTGTATGAAGATAGGATGAGAAAGTTGGGGCTGTTCAGCCTGGAGAAGAGAAGGCTGCATGGAAACCTCACAGCAGCCTTCCAGTATCTGAACGGAGGCTATAGAGATGCTGGGGAGGAACTCTTCATTAGGGACTGTAGTGACAGGACAAGCTGTTAACAGGTTCAAACTTAAACAGGGGAAGTTTAGATTGGATATAAGGAAGAAATTCTTTACTGTAAGGGTTGGTGAGGCACTGGAATGGGTTGCCCAGGGAAGCTGTTAATGCTCCATCACTGGCGGTGTTCAAGGACAGGTTGGACATAGCCTTTGGTGGCATGGTTTAGTGTGAGATGTCCCTGCCCATGGCAGGGGAGTGGGAACTTGATCTTAAGGTCCTTTCCAACCCATAGAATAGTTTCTATGATTCTATTATTCTTTTGAAAGATGCAGGACACAAATCAGTAGTCACTTCAGTACCCAATACCTTCTTTGTGGATGATGAACAACAACATAAGGCTGAAGTGAATACGGTATTTGCTTTGTGCAATTCCATCAAATACAAGGCTTTCCAAGAAACACTCTCCAAAGTTTTACATGGCAATTGACCATCATAGTGTTCTCCAAGACTCCTGCTACACACCCTGTCACTTTGCCTGCAGCATGAAACCTGAAACAAATAAATGACAGCCTCCCGGATGTTGTCTTTGCTTTTGATGTCTAAAAGGGAGTAATACACAAAACGAGCAAAACCAAGTTCCCAGCTGCAGGGAAGAAAACCAGAAGGAAGTAACTAGGGCACCATGGAAGAGTTAGAGTACCAATGAAAGTACTGAAGATGAGACAGAAAGGCCTGCAGTTCAGTCCACCGTACATTATCCATACGTGCATTGTGCTTATTTATTTACTTTTATTTATTCATTCATCAGATTTGGTACTTCCCACAACAGGAAGTTCTCTTAGCTTTTTCAAAGCCCCTGTGCAAGTGTTCTGATCAGCCATTACAGTCAGCATTTTGAACACTTATGGGACAGAGGCTGGAGAGAGAAAAAAGTCCATACTTATTACCTGAAAACAATTTGCTCCTCTCTTAATGAGAGCATATGCAAGAAAACCATGGCTCTGGACAGTGCTGCCTGTTTATGAATTTCACAGAGCTGGTGAAACAATCAAGATAATCTGTGAGTCATCCTTCTACTGAGGCTAGGTCTGGGAATCCATGAGTTTTGACCTCACTTCCCAGTCAGTTCCCTACTAAAGTCGAGAAGCATGGCCCAGGTTTCAGAGTGCACTGTCCCAGTGAGTTGCAAGCTCCTACAGCAGTGTACACCAGACACTGTACCACAGAGCTACTGCTTCCATGTCTTTCTCCTACACAGATACTACAGACCTTCTACACAGTAGAAGTACTGCTGGCCCTCCAAGAGAAAGTTTTCACACTCACCTTCGTATATGCTTCTAACAACCCTGCAAAAGCTGCATCTTGAAAATATGTGCTTTGATTTACAAAATCAGGTGCTTCTAGTACACAAAATTACTGCACAGTTAATTTTCTGGAATACACTCAAGAGCAAAATAGTAACAGAGAAACCCCGAATTAGGGAACAGTTATTCTGCAAGCTCAGCTGTGTACACTTCCAAGGGTTCTACCATGGCTGGAATGGGGCAAGTCTACTCTGGACTTCAGGCATACACCCTGATATTACTACACACACACACTGACCTGCATATATGTATGTACTCCAAAAGATAAATACGCTTCACTCAAATGTATCCAATGCCTTTCTGGAAATTACAGTGGTGAAAGCACCTATGCATCACTATTAACTCATCAGATCAATTCTATCCACCATTTTCAAGCATGTATCTGAGAAATCATTAAGCTGATTCAAACTTTTAAGGCCCCTAGAAGCATTCATACCTTTCCAACAATTTCAACTGGTCTGACAAATTACAAACTCTTCCTCCAATATAAGAAATGCTTACAACATAGACCAAGTTGCACATTATCACTAAGTTTAATCTTGTTGACATCCAGTATGAAGGAGTAAAAAGAAGTATATATTTACCCAACCAAAAAGAGATTATTAGACTTAAAAAAAAAAAAAATCAACATAAATTTCAAATTTTCATGGAAGTCATCATGCAGTCCTCCCAAAACTCATGAAACATTCACAGTTGCCCTGAACTCTTTCCCTCTGCTCACAAGAGATTCTGAAATTCAGGCCTAAAACTCAACCACATTTACGAAAACTACACAAGTTCATTTCTTGATGGAATAGCCTGTGTTTTAACACTCAAATCAAAATGTTATAACTATCCCAAGAAGGATTACAAATTTTAAGTGATATTTGTTGTATATAAAAGAATCTCATTTCTAACAAGAAAAATTAATTTAACTGCTCTTAATTTCTAGCTAGGAATCTAAAGAGATTTCATGTTCAGCTGTGTATCTACCTCAAAATACATACTGGTTTTTGGTCTCAGTAGTTACTGAAAATCAGAAACATTCAATTTTACCTAACAATGCAAGTGAGCATTTTCAACAATGCAAGCCATTTAAAAATGGTAAGTTCTTGGTGTCAACAGAAGTTAGTACAAGCTCTGCTTAGGTTAAAGCACTGCTATTTGACTGTAAGTGAAGCACAGTTGACACTACCTGGAAATCCAGTGAAATCTGCATACAAACTGTCCAAATAAAGATTTTGCTGAGGTCAAATTTAAAGCTGATGAGACTCAATTTTCTTTTCAAATCAGGAGATCTGCATTTTCCCTGAAGATATACCCAGGCATCACATATCAATTAAGTTCACTGCACTATACATCAAATTGGATTTAAAACTGGCCATTTTCCCCCCATCTTCATTAATTTTTTCAGCCAAGGCATTTCAGTGAAATGACAGTTTTCCTACTTGTCAGCTAGTGAAGCACTAAAACAGGAACATCAACCACAATAGAAAACTGCTTGCTACTGTAATGCATTGTTTCTTTACACACTTAACCAGTCATGACAAAAGGATGGTGTGGATAACTTCCTGTTTATAGCTACTGATATGACTTGTCTGCTCTCCTCCCAATTACTGACCAGATTTTCCAAATCAATTTTGAGGACTCACGTTTCAATTCTAACTCAATTAAAAGATGGTAATTCTAGCCTGAACTGTGAGTTATAGTGCATCTTAATGAAAGCAAACAGATGGTTTTCTACCAGTGTACAAGCAACATCCTTAATGCTCTGTCACTGTTGCAAGCACTGACTCATCAACTTTCTTTCCTGAAGTCCAGTCATGCATTTGTGTCAACTGCAAAGTCCTAACAAAAAGATGAAGCTGCCTCAAAAAGAAAGGATGACTCAAATGTCTAAACATTTTCCAGTAAGCCTTGAAAAGGAAGTAGAACACCCTGAAACTTTCAGAGATCACCTGCAAGCAGAAACTGCTATATCCAAAGAAATACTAGCTTCAAAAAAAACCATCACTGTTCTGCTTCACAGAATCATGTAATAGTTAGGGTTGGAAAGGACTTTAATTGCAACTTCAGATCACTCTGTTCCAACCCCCCTTCCACGCTTGGTATTGAAAAACCTCTCTGTATCTACAGCTAAGGCAACACTAACTGGAAAGTTACCAGGTCACGGTGCTCCTGTTTTTTGCTGATCACCATATTTTTTCTCATTTCCAAGAAGCGTGCCTTATACAAGGTCTGCCGAGTAACTGTCATCATCCTTTACATCACAGGCTGCTGCAACTTCTTAACTTGATATGCACTGTTTCTTCCATAGTTACTTCAACCATCTGTCAGCAAATCAATCTATCAGTGCTTGCAGAAATTTGACTGTTAAGTGCTCATTATACCTCTGCTGCCCAGAGTTTTATGAATTATATCCATCCAAAAATCAGCATTTAATCGCAAATTAAAATTGTGCCTATAAGCTCTGTAAACAATTGCCTGTTCATACTCAGAATACTGAAAAGGCCTTTAGGTCTAAAACAGCAGGTTTTGATACTTTAGTGACAGATACAAGGTTAATTGTCAGAATGCAGCTTGTAACAAGTCACATACATGGCTTCAATTCATGACAGCTTTTTAAAATAAAAAAAGTTAGTCTGTAGCCACCTTTCTGACTAAGTAACAATGTAGATTCCTCTCACTAAAGCTTCATGGAGAAAGATTTAGACCCCTGTCAGTCTGAAAGTGTATTTTTTTTTATCATGTTTCTTCTCTGCTATTTTCATCCATATTTGCTGCTCAAAGGAAGCATAAGAAATCAATACAGATGAAGAACAGTTGCTGTGTGCTGTATAGCTTCCTTGTTCCCTGCTTTTCACACAACTATGCACCCCCTTTACTTTAAATTCTTCAGCCTTATATGTAAAGCAAGCAACAAAATATTGGAAAGCTGGCAAGTTTGCATAGATAGTTAAGCAAAGAGGAACCGTGAGTAGTACTTAACACAGATATCTTTTTCGTCTTAAAAAAAAAGAAAGAAAAGGTGTGATTTCAAGGGATTTCCTTCCACATATCTCAATTCTAACTGTCCTTGGCTATTTTCAAATATAGAAAATTCATCCTAACCATCTGGAACACCCTTCTACTGACAGCACAACCGGACGAAGTGGCACATCACAAGCAAGATTCATTTTTGTCTTATTTGTAAAATACTGTTGTATTGAGAAAAAAATCTCTATTTTAAAATAATAAAAGACTAATATTAATGTTAAGCCATATTGGAAAGCCTTGGAGATGATACAGGAACTGAAAGTCACAGTCCTAACCCCCCCAGGAGGAAGAAAAATCCATGTCTCTTCTCAAAGTGGTTTTTTTTCTACATCTAGGAACAGGGACAAGTAAAACTATGTAGTGAGAAAGGAAAATCCATTATCTGGAAGAAAAAAAGTCTAAATGGACTCAGTGTATTATAAACTTCTAATTTATCTGGAGTCTTAAATGAAGTCATGCTTAAACTGCACAAATTCCACAGCTTTGTTTAATACCTTTGCACCGTCTGAAAAGCCACTTTCTGGAATTTCTCTCAGCTACCCCATACCTAAATCAGCACTAAAAAGTTAACATGCTTCATGAGATACAGCTAATATTTAAAAAGACAGCAAGCACCCCACAACCATCTGCTCACTGGAGTACTGGGACGAATAGGCGTATCTTCATCTTCGACTGTTCTCTTGAGGGTATCTAGTCCCCGATTCTTCTGCAGAACCTCACACACACTGAGACTATAATTTCATTACTTATTGTCAGCTTTTGCTGCATTTTTGTCAGACCAAAGAGTACCTGGCTAAAGCAGTAACACAAACCTGTTTCAAACACATTACAAATAGCATACATGAGCAGGCAGAACGTTTCTCAATAGGCTCTAAAGGACAAGTGCTGCTCATTCCATGCCATCACCGCCTTCCACTGTCAAGACCTTGAGCTGTTTTATGTAAGTACTTTAAACTGAACTAAGGTAACACTGCCCCATTTCACACAAAAACAAAGACTTAGCCTGTATTTCACAGAACAACAACTACACTCACAAATTAAAAAAAATCACAGCATATTCAGTCTGCAGTTGAATTAGGGGCAGAAAAAGATTTAAACTGTAATTTTAAACAGTAATTATAGCATAAAGTAGTTTTCCTGATGCAATTACCTTTCCCACAAATATTAAGATACAAAATAAATACAAAATGTTTCAAAATAAGCTATATAAAGGACTAATAGGGTATTTTTTCTATCTGGTTTAAACAGCTTACAGGGCACAAATATTCTAAACTTTTTAAAGATTATTTTTCTGTTAGTATGATCTCTGTTTTAGAAAGTTTAAAGCTAAAATAAGACACCTACTGATGGTTTCGTATTTAGCATTTAACCTACAAAACTCAGTAACAGTACTCAAGAAGAAAATTCAAGTCTCACTTACTGGCAGCAGAGTATTTGTAGAGACCCTACATTAGGCACTGAATGGCAGTAGTAACTACTAGTGGAGTTGTCGACTGATTTATAACACTAAAACCCCCTCAAAACATTACTTGACCTAACCAAATATGTAACACAAAGCTTGCAGAAGTCCCCTTTATCCTTTCAACCTGATAGGAGACTGAAAAGCATCAGATTTTGTTCCATGGCTCACCATAAAGATTAAGTTCTCTATTTTCATGGAAGGACCTCTGGAACAGATATTTCTGTTTTCATATATTCTATTTTTACTTTATCAACAAGATACATGAAATAATTTATGAACTTTCTGCCACCCACCAATGCAACGACTGCCTGCTTTTACAAAAAAGCCTCAATGGAAACATTCAAGGAAGAGTATGATTATATTTAAAGACTGCATAATTTAAGCACATAAACAGTTTTTTCACTATCTTATTTAGCTTCCAAATCATCCTGCCTTTCACTCATGCTCTAAAAAGTAGCAATTTTATTAAACATTCATTCAACGCACAGCAAACAAGCTTCTCCAGTTAGCTGCTACCAAAGGTAATACAACCATGCAGCTTACAATCATTTTAAAAAAAAAAAAAAAATCAAGTTTGTGTGCAACTTTGAAACTTGACAGTGCACATCACAGGACATGCTATTCTCGTATCAGGTTACCCAACCACTGGAAGAGCATTACTACACAGAACTGAAGAATGAGTTTCTGTAATTCTCTGACCATCTTCGGCACTGGCAGTCTCACAATGAATACTGACAGCCCAGTGACCAGGTTCTATTCCTGCTACAGTACAATGATCCAGAAATTCCCCTTATTCACATGCCCATCATCTTTAAGTGTCACCATTAGCAGGTAAACAAGAATGAATTGGAAGAGATGCTTTGTTCAACAGAGGAAAAAAGGAAAGCCAGCAGCATCTAGCATTTGAAAAACAAATCTGCTAGGTTGTTTGTCTGCACAAATATGCTTTCAGGAGCAAGAAACAAGAAACTTCTGAAAGCTACTGCTCATGCTGGTGCTGTCACTTGCTCTCCCCATTCTCTCCCAAGGTCAAATATGCAGGCTATTTCAACTGTCAACTCAGCAAGGACCATCTCAGTCTCTCAACCATCTGGTACAGACTGGTACAGAAATCTTGACAACAAGGCTAAAGGATACTCCAGGATATCAACTGAACAAGCAGGAAGTTAACAAAAATGCATATCCTGTTCACATTAATAGAAAGGGATCTGACAGCATAGTTAAGGCACCCTCACCTAACTGTATAAAAATTAAATATATTAGTAAGCATTTGGAGAACTCTTACCACATATACCTGGGCTATGTGAATGCAGACACCCTAATGAGAGCAGACACCCATGTTGTGATGGAGACACATACAGAATACTCAGACTGGCAAGTGACTTATAGCCACCCAAGAGCATCCTCTGTCATGAAAGAGTGTGAGATACTCACATTCACTCATATTTAGGTGTGCAATTAATGACTATTCTACTTAAATGAAATTGTGTGGCAGTCTGTGCACTTAACCAGAGGACACAGAAGAACCCTAACACCTGAAGCCAGCTAATACCAGGTGACCTTTGAAAGTCCCTTCCAACTCAAACTGTCCTATGATTCTGTGATCATAAGAAGGCCAAGCAAGGATCAAATGTAAAGGCCCCCATCCATTTTCTCTAAAATTTTCTCTAAAATTTCTTAACCCCAGTGAGCTACTGAAATGCCCAAGTATAAAACACCATATTCCAGCAGTACTCAATCCATCCCGTGACATGCTGTCATGCACTGGGAGGTAGTACCAGTACTAGAGATCATCTTGAGCCCAACCCTCACCCCTCCTGGCTCTCAGCTTCCTCTCACAGCACACCACATTTTCAGTTGGCTGGGTCCCAACCCTAGTGTGGCACCTCTGCAAAATAAACATGGAAACACAGCCAAATGGTGTTTGCTTGTGAAGCCAGTGTCTCAGCTTACAGCATGGCCAAACTCATATCTGCACCAACACAGATGATGAGCACACTACAAAGCTGGAAAGAGCTGCACAGCATGAGAACAACTGAACTTACGCTGCCGTATGATACTGTGTAATGCTAATCCACAGACTGTGTTCACACCAACTGAAAACAAAACAGACCATATGATCTTACAGAAAAGGCTATCTCTCTGCTTCGGCAGATAACAGAGTTCACCATAGACTTGCATTTCACTTTCTAGTACAGAATTGGGCATGAAAGGACTCGTGCAGAAGAAAAAAAGATTCTGTATTTATAAGCATGGAAGAGAATGCTTATAAGCCACAGTTATACAAGCAAGTATCAGAAGGTGTCAAACAGGTTCAAAGCTCAAAGATAAATTAATTATCAGCAGCAAAAATAATAAGCTAAAGACAAATTCAAATCTGAAGACAGCAGGAGAAGTTTAGACTTCTGTATTTCACATACATTTTTATATTTATACTCAATATATCCTAAGGCTTGTCTTAGCCAAGCTGTGGCCAAGCTGTAGCCAAGCAGCAAGGCCCCATTTCACTTAGTACACTGAAAGCATCCCGAAATAAACTGTAATGCTGAGACAAAGGTGGAACACAAAGCAGTGGTTACAGATAAATTTGCAAGAATGCTAGACTTAAAGCATGTCCCTGTTTGTTTTAAGTTACCTAACCTGGCATAATTACCCTGACATTTCAAGAAGCCTGTCTCAGATTCTAGGTAACAGTAAGCTGCTGCCAAAGTGAAGTACAAAATCCTTGTTTCAGAAGCAAGAACTAAACAGCAGATACATCTCAAACTTAGCTTTCTGCTCTTCTTTACCCTTGTTGCTCTCTGGAAACTGCTGTGGTTCCTCCTGGCAGGAATGTCAGGGCATCAACAGCACCAGCCAGTTCCTTTAACACTCACCTTGCAGTCACTTCATATTGAGTGCTTACATTTCACTCACAAACTCTGGCTGGATGCTTAGTAAAGAAGCTCCAAGTACAGGCTAAAGGCAGAACTTTACATTTAGTCCCATTTTAAATGCGACTTACTATGTAAAAATTGCCAGGGTTTGTCCAAGATCACATGCCAGAAGTGTTTAAGCATTGAAGTAACAACTTATTTGTCCTTTAGAAGATAGAGCAGTTGTGAAGACCAATGTCCTGCTGTTTTACACAAAGTTTTTTTTCTAAGTTTAGCTAACATAGCTCATATTGAAGAATCTTTTTTTTTTCCATTGTGTTCACTTCATAGTGGTAAGATTTCAACAAAAAAACTACTCAGACAAAAAATCCAATAAACATACTTATTAAACGAGCTGCATACAAGACAATTAAAAGAAGCAACTACAGAAAATAGCTTCAACACTGAAAAGAAGCTCTGAATAGAAATCTGAGGTACCCCACCTGAATAACTTCATTCACCCCTTCAAAGATAATGAACTATGGAGCTGCATTAATATGGACAAAATCACATTTCAGCCGTCTAAGACAAGCTTTCAATGTCTCTTCTGCTTGAAAACAAAGTAATTCTTCTTACCACAAGCGCAAGATCCAAGTTTTTACTAATTTCTAAGTAGTCTGCACAAAACAAACACAGAGCCTATTTTTAAACAGTCTAGCAAGTGGTGTGCCAAAATACCTACAAAAAAAATCTAGCGAAACTAAAACCCACACAGACATTTAACTCCAGTTAAGTCCACTTACAAATGAGACCAGCCTCCTGATATTGCTGGTTGAAGTTAACATCTTTCCCTACATTTCACAGTACTCTAAACAACCCTGAGCAGCACAAGCAAATTTACATCTTTGGCATGATATGACACATTCTCATTTTAAATGTATACATACACATATATAAGTGCAATCCCATATTTCCATGGCGTCCTATGTGGCCTATGAACTCATAAGAGAGTTCTCTTAGGTGGTGTCCTAAACCACAAAACAAGTGAAGAACTCTCCACGCTGCACACTGGATCTCGATGGGTATTCCTGAAGCAGACTAACAACAGCGGGCACTGTTCTTAACACCCGGTCCCGGCGAAACACCCACCGCGGCACTCGCGATAGCTCAGTGTGCCCGTGGCCCCAGTTAGAGCAGCTACGAGGCGGCAGCCCGCTCGTCAGAGGGGCCGGGTGCCGGCGCAGGAGGAAGCGGCCAGAACAGAGCCGCTCGTTCGCCCGCACAGGGCCTCCCCTTGCAGGGCGCGGCCTGTCAGGGAGGAAGCCCCCCCACCGGCCAAGAAAGGGGTGACGGGGGAGCGGGAGGCCCGAAGAGGAGCACAACACAGCCCGGCAGCCGGAGAGTCCGGCCCGGCCCGGCCCCGGATGCGGCCTGCCGCCTCCGCCGCCCGCTCTTACCCTCCGCAATGACCCTCTTGATGCGCAGCTTCATATCGCCCATCTCCACCGTCTGCCCCACGAAATCGTTCTGGTCGCGGCTGGCAGCCCCGAGAGAGCCGGGGCCCGCCAGGAAGTCCAGGGCGGACTGGAAGAGCGACATGGTCCCGGCAGGCGCTGCCCGGCTGGCGGACAGACGCGCAGGCGGGGCGGAGCGGTGCGGCGCGGCGGGGAGGCTCCGCCAAGGTACCGACTTGCAGCGGCGGAGAACAACCGCCTCCTCATCCGCTGCTCCCTGCGCTCCGGGCTGCTTCCGGGAGCGTTGCGTCATTTACGACCTCACGGGGCCGCGCTCGGGGCCCGCCCCGCCGCCGGCCCGCCCCCGGGGGACTCTCGCCGCTGAGCTGGGGCGGGAAAGGGCGGCTCTGGGCTCCTGTTTGCCCCCGGACGCGCCTTGCGGGTTGTGCGGCGGGGAGCGGGAGGGGCGGCGGGGTCTGCTCTGCTCGGGGGGCGTCGTTCCCTGACTGCAGGGTTTCCCCCGCTTCCCGCGCAGCAGGTTGTCAGGCACAGAGGGTCCCTCGTGTCGGTACATCTCGGGCTGGCACAGGTGGGGCTCGGGAAGAACATGCACTTCTCACAGAGCGTTGTCGGAATCCTTTCACTGTTCACCTGCCCTCGGGACCTCCGGTCTCGTTTGCTGTCGTCTGCACTGAAGGGCCAGCCCCGCCGCTCCTGCAGTCCCGATTCCCGCACCGGGGTGAGCAGGAGAACGTCGTGGTGGTGCCTTTTCGGTGTGCTGCAGAATAGTGGTAACATGGATACTGATAGCGAGCAGCAATCCGTGCGTTTGGGTGTGAGGCTGACTGTGTGTTAGCACCGGCAGACCACTTCCTGGTAAGGCCTATCTGCTGGAGGAAGTCTGGGGCAACAGATAACTAAAAGCAAGGCTGTTTGCAAGCCTATTGTTTCAGAAAGAACGCTGCTATAGCCAGGACTGTCCTTCAGAAAGTCACAGGAGTATAAAATGGTTTGGGTTAGTGCCGTGGTTTAAGCCAGGACAGTTGGAAAGAACCTTAGGATCATGTAGTTCCAACCCCCCTGCCATAGGCAGGGATACCTTCCACTAGACGAGGTTGCTCCAAGCCCCATACAACCTGGCCTTGAACACTGCCAGGGATGGGGCAGCTGCAGCTCCTCTGGACAACCTGTGCCAGTGTTTCGCCACCCTCACAGTAAAGAACTTCTTCATTATATTTAACCTAAATCTCCCTTTTCCCTGTTTAAATTTGAACTGATTACCTCATGTCCTATTGCTACAGTCCCTAATGAAGGATTCCTCTCTAGCGTCCTTGTAGGCCTGCTCAGATACTGTCATGTCTTTGCTATTATAGTCATATCTTTGCTATTGCACTCTGCTTCCTGCCAGCAGCCATCACTTTTGATTCCACATGTTTCCAAATTCCTTAAGACTTTAGGTAGCCTTCTAATTTTCTCCTGCACAGATCAGTAGTTAAATATTTTATAGTCGTATTTCTCAATCAACTTCCATAAACTAAGAACTCATAGTTCTCCATGCTATTGTGTAAATTACAGGGGCAGAAGAGAAGGATGAGTAGTGATCTCGTGGCAGTCTACAATTTCATCGTGGAGAGGTGTAGAGAGGGAGGTGCCAATCTCTCTCTGGTGACTGTAACAGGACATAGGGCACAAGAAAATGAAATGGAGCTGCATCAGGAGAAGTTCCCATTGGACGTTAGGAAAAGATTCTTCACCAGCAGGGTGGTTGATAACTGGAACAGGCTCCCCAGGGCAGTGATGCATGGCAACAAGCTTGTCAGAGTGCAAGAAGCATCTGGATAGTGCTCTTAGCAATATGGTTTACTTTTAGGAGTTCCTGCAAAGAGCAGGAGATTTGTACAGCGTTCCCATGTTTTTGTCTTACTAAAAAAATAATTAAATCATCAAAGTCAGACTTTTTATAGAGAACTTTATTCAGTCTGTGAGATCTGCTGCTGTTTTTCTATTTCCCATGTAAGAACACCCTTTTTACTATCATAAATCATACTACCACCACCACTTTGAGAATATCCTGTCTTAATCCCATTTTAGTTTCTGACTTTTCCAATTGTTTTTTTCAGGCAAGGGCTGGAATTACTTTGGACAAACAACCAGTACTAGTTAGGCTTGCTATACTACACTGTTCTGCTCAGTGTCCCTTGTCCTATCATTCACCTGCATATTCCTCTTCAACAGCTCACTCATACAAATCCATAGGGAAAGGAACAGGATTTTTTTATAAGGAACCACAGAAGCAATGCTGGTGCGTTTGAAGGTCTAGATTATATGTCAGCAATTTTCATATTCCCAAAAGGAGGCTGACACAGATGGAATATGAAGCAACTAAAACTCAATTAACTCAATTTAAATGAAAACTGATGTTTCTGCACCTTCAGTAACAGATTGAGTGACTTGGGCTAAAACTACCTCTTTTGGGGGGTTGGCTTTTTTGACTGCTTGGGGCTTTTTGTGCTAACCGGCTTTAACATGGAGCGTTCCTGTCTCACTGCTAAACCTCACATTTATCTTAACATGGAAGAGCCTTTCTTCCAATAGCTAGAAAAAACAGCCAAGGATGACAAGTCAGCAAGACTGTTTATTTCTTTCAGCAGCAGTATAGGCTTATGCCTGCTTGAAATGCCCTAGAACTTACTGTCTTGGTTCTCTATCAGTGTGTACTTACTTGTATAAAAATTAGCAAATGAAATTCCATCAGTGAAAACATCATTGTGTTTAAAATTTTGTGGGTTTACTGCTTATGCAAGAGAGGTTTAATTTGACTGCCGAGAAAGGATCTTAGCACACATAATTCAAAATTTCAGTCCAGAAATCATACGCAGATAGGCATGAAGTGTGAGGTCTGGTACTAAAAGCTCACGCTAAAAATTTCTGCAGTTCCTCTGGTTGCTTGTAATTCCTCAGAGAAGTCAGTCATAGCTTACGGTGAGAGATTTTCCTAAAAAAGATTACAGGAGCAGTACCTGTTACACATGAAGGAAGCATAACAAAAAATATAGGATAAGAAGCAGAAATGTTACATTTGAGAAAATCAGGGTGGATTTGGCACTGCAGGTGTGCTAGGAAAGCCTTGATGTAGATGCAGCTTTTCTGGCCAAAAAATATAAAAGAATGCCTGGGTAATATTTTACTGACCTGTCTTTTTGAATTTCTACACTAGAAAGACCAAGCAGACCACTAAGTAAGCTGTGGTTTCAATGTGTGCAGCTGAGCATTAGTGGAGCTGAGCTTTTCATTTTTTGCCAAGACAAAAATGTGGTAAAGTGCTCCAGTTTTTAACAGTACTCAGCCAAAAAGAATAATGTATTCTTTTTATTTATGCAGTTTGAGAGGTCTATGGATTTTTCCTTTAATTGTTAAAGATGGTAAGGCTTACCCATTTATATGCTGGCATCACCCCTGTCAAAACGCAAAGGGAAGTAAGATTATGACATCTGTTGCTAATTTGCATCCCAGTTCTGGCAATCACACTGGACTGCTGCAGGATGGTTGAACTCTGGATGAAAAAGCTCTGGTCTGCATTTAACTCTCACCCAGTCCTCTTCCTTCTACAGCCTCAACCAGAATGAGCTAAGAGTCATTCTGTACAAAACCTTAGGTGGGTAAGGTGGTAAAGGAGGGATTTCCTTTTGTATCATAAGGTCAAGGCAAGGCATAGCTATAAACCAGGGAACTATTAAGCGAAAAATTCGTTCTGTCTCTTAGCATGTAGTAAAGATACACACTTTAATTTCCATTCCAGTAATTGCTTTCAGCTCCTTATGAATTAAATGAATTACATAGTAATGAATTAGCATTCTACTTTGCATTTCTCTAAATAGCATTTAATCAATATATAGCTAGGAAAATGGCATATCTAATAATGTCTTCATGGCTGTAGATAGAGCTTATTAAGTCCAGAACAGCTGAGAATCTGTTTCAGAAGTACATCTTGGAAGAAAGACTAGGTACATCTCCAAGGTTTGTACTTCCTAGTGCAGCCAATTTTGCATGTGCTCTGAAAGCATGAGTAACAAAGCTAATCCTGATACAAAGCAAAAGGAACAGGTTTGCCCTTTCTTAATTTAATGTCTTCACTCTTCATGCGGAGACCCTTTCTCTCTTCTGAGGCCAGAAAGACATGAAACACACATTCAGAGCTGAGCTGGCACTTCTGTTTCATTGATTTTCTTTCCTAATCAGTAGTCTATGTTTGAGTGAAACCGCCCTTTTGAAAGATACACATTTAATTCTGCCTACACAATCCAGCAAGAATCACTGGCTTTTGGAAGTGCCAATCCAAAATCACTATTTGAAAAATTCAGTTTTTAGAACCACCACTAATACCTCCATATGTTGCACCCAACTGATTTTGTGCAATATACATTTTTCATTCACGTAGCTTTTTTATATTAGCTGAAGAAAGACTAGGTACATCCAAAGGAGCAGGTACAGCCTGCTCCTTTGGATGAAGTCACAAAACACAATGCATAAACAGTTGTGTTCCAATGTGCAATTACAAGTTTTTTGTGACACAGATTATAAGCCACTCTATTTTGGGAGACTTTAACAACATGTTGTAACCACGTATTTCAAATAAATGCCTGTTCATTTAATGTTAAAATAACAAGGCTAATAAAGTAATAGTTGCAACATTGGGAAATAAAAATATTTTTATTGATCCCTGTATGTAGGCTACATTATAATTCATAAGTTACTAAGCTTTCACCAGTAATTGGCATCTTAATGCTTGTGTCTGATTTGGGAACCTTTTTTTTAGTTTTGAGGTTCCAGTTCAACTGATTAATTTCTAGAATAAGAATGGAAAAACATGCCAATCATTTGAAAAAAATACTTCACTGATTTTGTGGAGCAGTAGTTTTGTCTCTGATTTTGGATTAGACACCACATTTAGCAAAGGTAGCTTGTGTGCTTTTTTCAAACAAGGCATATGTCTTCCCCTGTTCTTGAAGAAAATTTTACATAGAGCAAATTAAATGTAAATAAAATTAACTTACCAATTATTAGAAAACTTGCTAAAATTTGTAGTCAGGTTCTCTGGAGACTGGGAGTATACTGAATGCATTCCAACCTGTGGTTAGGGATTTCTTCTGCTCTGGTGCTGCTGGCTGGTCTGAGACACAAACCAACAACAACAGGAAGGAAATGTTGGTAGTCTGAGACAAAGACTATCCAACTCCTTGAAGAAAAGGTCTATAACACCGATCTCAAGTCTCTTTACAGGAAGCCAGGGAACAAGGTCAAAAAAGTGCTGCAGAAACGTGATCTTACTGACTGAAATACACAATATATACACAGTAGTCCAATATGCCTCCTGTAGGCTCCAGATATGGAACAGTTAGAAAGGCCTAAACTTTGCTTTCTTTTTTTCTTTTACTTTTTTTTTTTTTTACAATAAGCAGTTATTAAGAAACATCTCCATTGAATAAATCAATTCCTCATTAAATTTAACAAGAGGCTTTATCAAAATGGTCTTCTCCTCTAAGAAACAAGTATAACAGCTTCTTACCAAAGCAGAATTCACCTTTGGAAGAGTGAAGTATCACGACAGTAAAATTGATACTAGCTGCAATTGAAACAGCTGTCAAATTGAGACTGTATGACCATTTAGTGAATTACTGCCAAAGAGTCATAGACATTTTACTCTATGGTAATCTCTACAATCCCTTGGCATCTAAGCATTGTACCCTTACAATTAAAAAAAAAAAGCGTTTTTTGTAGGTCACAGCACTGAGTGTAGTGCTACTGTGCTAGATTGAGTTAACTAGATCTGGCTGGGTAAGGCACAGGTACAGTGACCTCACTTCAGCTCAGGTCTATCAAAAAAGCAGTGGATCCATCAGTCTTCATGTGAAAGGAAGCAGCTTTTTAAATCTTACTCAAGACTAATGTTATATTCAACTACTTGCATTTGATTAGACTTAACTCTGAAACCTATATTTTCCCCTTATTGTGAATGGGGGGCCATATTGCTTAATTGTCTATTACATTTCCCTGGTATTAAGTAAGAGCAGTTACAGCATTCCGACATTTAAAATAGATGATTCATATCTTAAGATGCTGGAGAGAAAATTGGTGGAGGAATGGCGAAGTAAGGAAAGAAGCACAGATGCTAACAGGATAATGAATACATTTCAGATAGTGAAGAAATTACTCATTCTCACATTTAATGGGGTCATTTATGATGTACAGCAGCTAAGTCTTTTGTTCAGGTAGTGTTTTGTGCGACATGATCACAGGCTTCAATGGCTCCTGCAGTCGTTTGTGCTTGACCCTCATACAAAAGCATTGAAACGTGAGTGCTGACTAAATGGAAAGTCAGGCATCCTGAAGTACTTTGGTGCACAGTTGATTAAAATGGATAGCCAGCACCACTTAAACAAACCATTAAACAATGCTCATGGTTCTGCCTGTTTTCTTCCCTTCTTACTGGCTTCACCACTTCCAGTGCTATGATGATGTATTTTTAAAATGCAGCATTTCTGAGCACCCAAATCAAGGAAAGTGTCTGGAAACAGCCACATAAATTACTGATGGATGATGATGAACTGCCATAATGACACAGGCAAAGAAGAGTTTGGTTGTACTTGTGAACTGATAACACTTGGAAAACATTACCTAGCAACAGAATGTGCCAAAATGCCTTGCATTATCTGAGATTACTAAAAATAGAAGTCAGCTCTATCCCTCAGCATACATGTTCAGGAAACATTCTGAAAAGGAGTGCAAAAGGCTGGCCACACTAGCAAAATGTTAATATAGCTTGTCAGAAATGTCTTTCCTTTTTAAAGGAAAAAAGAGACTTCCTATTCACTAATATGATGAGATTTCTCTCCTTGCAGTAAATACACTCAAGATTCATCAGGAATACATTAGAATGATGTTAATAGCTGTGGCTTTAAAAGAAACATGAATCATTAAAAGAGTTTTCCTCAGGTAATAAGAAAGCTAACATGAATGGCATAGCATTTCAGAACAGAGGTTTTCAAACCTGTATTACACAAAGTGACAAAGTAGTTCCTCTGAACACGCGGTCAAGTTCTTGCTCCTATCTATCTCAGGCTTGAGCTACTATGACAATGTCATAGAGTTTAATAAGGGGTGAACTCAGAGTGTGTTGCCTCCTGAGAAGAGGAAAGATCTAGTGTTTCTTTCCAATGGTTGCATATTTCATTAAACTTTTAAGAAGTTCCAGACTGCCAATTTTGGAGAAAATAATCCAAAAGATTCGAAAGTTCTTCAGGACTGAGAGGATAAGGCTGTACCATTAGGGCTTAGGAAGCTGTGCTATAAACAACCAAGAAGCTTTTCTTCCTTAAAGTTCATATAAAGACACATACAAGTTAGTCACAAAGGGAAGAAAAAGAAGGAAAGCTCCTAGGGTCACGAGTGTAGGTGGGTGACTAATGATAAAGATAGGTGATGGTCTGCTTCTCTCCAGCAGATCCTTTCTTCTCTCAAAAAAGGATCCTTTCAGTCCTTTCTTCTCTCACATGAAAGGATAATTCCCATGCTTCTTTAAGCATAAGGATTATGTTTGTCAGAAAGATCTGCTTTTTCAGGTCCAGAAATATTACAGAAAGGAAAATAGCTGGTTTAGCTGCAAGAAGCAATGTAGGTAGGTTTGGGTTTTCATGTCCTGTATTGACGGTATGGTAGCCTCAGTGACGCTTCTGATCACAACTGTATTTTCACTTCAAGACAGCTCATCTCATGGCTATTCTTGTTCTATTTTTTAAATGCAAACAATATTTCAATGGCTTAAGAAATCATAAGAGAGCATTTAAGAAACCTGGATTCCTTTTAAATTAAGTTTAGTTGACTTCAAACAAGCTGCACAAGACAGCATGACAACTAGAGACCGCCTTTTCTCAAGCGGAAGGTAGGTTACACTTGCACCTCATAAAGAAGCTAGTCACTTAAGGGTGTTGTTTTCTCCTATGGGCTAATGGCCGACATCCCCAGAGCAGCAAAAGCAAATACCACACTGCCACTATTGTGGTAGAGTGACAGCTTCTGTGCATGAGTAAGCGCAAATTACAGCACATAACGTCCCACTCATTTCAATGGGATTGCTTGTGAAGTTAAGGCACCAGAAACTTTCTGTCTTGTGGTGGCTGCCTTACAAGTTGTTAGCACCTAAAGATGAAAGGCAGTGTGACTATACTTACCCAGTCCTTCTTTCAGAAAAAGACAGTATTTCTGGTGCCTTCAGTTAAGGCAGGTATTGGGATCCTCACACACCCCGTAATCAGACTAGAAAGCCTAACTACATCCAGGGTTAAATTATAATTCTACTTTACCAAGTACACTGCTACATGGTTAATGACTGCAATGCAGCATAGTACCAAGGTTACTGGGAAATGTAACATAGTATAATTAAGACCAGGTTTACTTACTCAGTACATTATGTGATCAGTTTTATGAATTGGCCCTTGTATGTCATACTCGGTGCATGGCTGAGGGAAGAGCAGAAATGACAGCAATTAAAGATTTATTATGAAGGTGACTTCCATGAGGTTAGGAGCCAGAAACTTTTATCATTAAATTGTTAAAGAGAGCATTAAAAATGTGATTCATTTTAGTAAATACTAATAGCACACAAACCTTATGATAGCTCCAAGGTGCAGATGAAAGTTTTTCTGCACAATCTCAAGCAGTTCTTCTTTAGATCTGTCTGACATTCCATAATGAAACACTAGATCACAAGAGAATGACTCAGACTGATACCATATGATAGCTGTAGAACACATGCTTACAACCCAAACAGCCCTTCCTACTTTTTGCTTAAGAGAAAAGAAATGCTTATCTTACGTATGAGGGGAAGATTTTTTAACATCTTTTCTACATAAAGAAAGATAGGAGACATGTTTCTGCATGGAGACCTCATAGCAGCCTTCCAGTACCTGAAGGCGGCCTCTTCATTAGGGGCTGTGGTGACAGGACAAGTGGTAACGGGTTCAAACTTAAAGAGGGGAAGTTTAGGTTGGATTTGAGGAAGAAATTCTCTACTGTAAGGGTGGTGAGGCACTGGAATGGGCTCCCCAGGGAAGTTGTGAATGCTCCATCGCTGGCAGTGTTCAAGGCCAGGTTGGACAGAGCCTTGGGCGGCATGGTTTAGTGGGAGGCATCCCTGCCCATGGCAGGGGGGTTGGAACTTGATGATCTTCAGGTCCTTTCCAACCCTAACTATTCTATGACTCTATGAATCTATTTGTATTTTATGTTAGAAAAGTATCTCATTTCCACAGAGAATGCTCAGGCTGGTCAAATATCAGACCTAAGTGACATTCCTTAATTGCAAAAGAGGTTTGGGTTGGCAAAGACTTTAAAGATCATCTAGTTATGACCTTCCTGCCATTGGCAGAGACACCTTCCACTAGACCAGGCTGCTCAAAGCCCCATCCAGCCTGGTCTTGAACACTTAATGATGTTCCTTGAGTAAAATTTGGTTATGCTTGAATCAAGGACCAAATTCCCATGGAATGTAAGGTGAAATGTTGGCAAGTGTGCTGTCTTTTCAATGTGAAACTTAGGGACAAAGAAACAATAGAGAGAATTGCTTGGCATGATCTTTCCTTACGTGCAGTGAGGTCGGTATGTTGGACTATTGGTAACTATTTATGTGCCTTCCTGATATGTTCTGCTGTGATATGTCATCTTCATGGCTGTTGCTATATCTGTGACAGCAAAGGATGTTACTGAGGAGTGTGAAGATGTGTGAAGCATCTAAATGCCAGCAATCACATCAAGTATTGGAAACTCGGGCTTCTCTGGCCAGTTGTCCTTTGTGCAACAGGGTAGGCAGAGCTGTGAGTGGCAGTCCTTTCCACCAGCTCAATGCAGGCCTTTGACGGAGCTGCTGTAGCAACAGAGGTAAGCTTTGCTGCAGGGTCTTCTGAGCACTCGAAAAGCCAATGGTCAATATGGCAGGTCAGCATCTCCTGGAACATGCACATAAAAAATAAAGGCACTATGTTTGCAAATATTTCCACAGTTTTACTTGCCACATGTATGCTTTTCCTTTCCTCTCCTGCAGATTTCACAGGAGAAAAGAAAGACCACTGGATATGGGAAAAGCCACTTTCACTGAAAATAGTGAAGGCTGTGCTACTTATTTTCACTTCTGGTGATTAAGAGAGCACACAATTAACTGCCAATTCTTAGACTTTGCACAATAGCTTTTAAGGAAGGGCTCTGGCCCAACACAATTCTAACTGCTTGTGCAGAAACTAAATTTGACTAAGTGCCCGGAATTAAGTCCCATTACCTGATCCCCTGCTCCAGTGTCATTGTCACTTTGCCATGGGAGACAACATGCTTGATCTCTTTAGACTGTTACTCTAACACTACTAAAACTGTGCAAATCTTTCAGTCCAGTTCTAGTGAAGGGAGTTTTGTAGTTAGTTCATACATTCTTGAGAGTTCATAAATTGTTAGAGAAGCTTTTGGATATTATTGGATATTATATAGTTATCTTGGCTAAAACCTGTCTAACTCTAAGCATGTAAGCTTCCTATACTATGTTTTGTATTGCTAATAGCAGCAGACAATCAGCATATTTATCTAACAGTCTCAGGATCTAGGCAAGATAGTGTTATTAGCTCAGACTTGAGCTCTTAAAACTGAAAGGATAAGTGTAATCCAACAAGCTGCCCCACCAAAGCTTGTTATATTGCTTATGGTGACTAGGGTTCAAATTATTTAGGTATTAAAGCTGTAAGAGGAATGTGGGAAATGTACCAGAAACTGGTATTCATTTTTTCTTGTAAGAGGGTTCAACAGAATTAGAGAAAAGCTGCATATATCATGTATGTGAAGGGAAGACTGAAGGAGAATAGTTATATAAGGGGTTCAACTGCTGGAAGGAAGCTACTTTGGGAAATACGATGAGAATACATAAGGAATTCCCTTGAGTGTGAACATCAAGTGTCATAGGCTTATGCATGCCAAGGACAAGGAAGATCATTGTTAAAGCTTTCACTGTACAAACCTGCAGATGTAACAACCACCTTCTGACTTTAGTACAAACACTGGTTCTTCTGCATCAGAGAAGCAGAAGGTACCTAGCACTTTCAAGAATAAGACTGTTACAGGTATGCCATCTTCAGTACCAAGCACTGAAAAACACATATCAACATCTGTGCGGTTTTCTCCTAGGTCTGAATGCACATTTCTTTTTACTTTCTCAAAGATCACAAAAACATGACTTTGGCCACATGCAGAACACACCTAAGAATGAACACACGTAGGGTCTTGCTCACCTTTCTCTCTCGCAATTTGTTGTAATCTACTACAGCCTGGGATGTTATCTTTCCACAAAGCAAAATCCTTACAGTTTTTGCACTCTAGAAAAAAGATGAAACATCGGAATTTTACTGGTACTATTTTACAGTTACAGAGGAAGATCCTGAAGACGGTTCTGTGAACAAAGGAGAGTCATAGTGGAAACTCAGTGAAAAGCCTTAGCATACCTACAGGTCCATATGCAACCACTCTTCAGCTGATATGAACATTAAAATGCATATGGGGGGGTCCATCTTACTCAATTATCCTATCTTCACAGCAACCAGCAGCAAATTCTATAGGAACAGATCAAGTGTATAATGCTATTTTTCCAAATAATTTCTTTGGTCTCAACAATTTCAGCTCAGGGTTTTCCTGAAGCTAAAGGGCCCTAATTTATTACCACCCTTTGATAGATGTTTGTTGCAGTAACTCACCTAGTTGCCCTTCACAGCCATGACAACTTTTAGCATCTACAGGATCCAGGAACAAGAAGCCCTGCTACTTCATTACAAATTTTGTGCAAAATCATTAAATAATTTATTTCATTGTTTCTTTCAAACACCCACTTGGCCTCCAAGCTTTTTCAGTTTATATTAATACATACAGAAAGCAACCACAAAAAAAAGCAGCAAATAAAATTCACAGAACCACAGATTAGTTTTTCTACTGGCAGACAGAATCAAGTTTGATCATCTCCTTCAAATACATTTCATAGTTCTGCAAAATACAGTGCCTTAGTACTGACATAACACTTCGAGATTTCTTTTTTTTTTTTTTCCCTGAAGCTTTGAGTCAGCACCTGCACAAATAAACAGAAATTCTAATTTTCACTCAGTAAGCCTTGCATTGAGTGTCATAATTGCATTCTGTTCTCCAGCCCACTACTTTTTTAGTAGACTCTGTGTCTGATCAATCAGCTTATCTTTTCTAGACTTATGCTTTAATGTAATACTCAAGTTTTCTGACTCCAGTCAACAGTTTTAATGCATGTTTTTCTTAACATGGTCATAAATCAGGAATTTATATGTGTAGTCATGTCATATCTCAGTCTTCTTTTTGGCAAGACAAACTGATAATATTTCTCTCTCTCATGACGCATTTTATAGTCCTTGTCATCTTTGCAGCATTTCCCTGTTAATAATCTCTAGCTTTTCTGCAGTTTAAGAGGCATAACTTCCTGCAATACTGAATTACATGCTTTGTCAAGTCTAACACGTATGCTAAACCCTCCCCAACACATACAATCATAGAATCATAGAATAGTTAGGGTTGGAAAGGACCTTAAGATCATCTAGTTCCAGCCCCCCTGCCATGGGCAG
>JAOEHY010016662.1:33072-77233 GCA_025447955.1 Psilopsiagon aurifrons | reverse complement strand
GGTACAGAGGACAGTGAACAAGGAAAGAACTACAAAGCAGACTCAAAAACCAGTGGGCATACCGAGAACAAAACCCCAGCAGTTTTAGCAGGAAAAATTTAGGAACACAATCTCAAAATCCTGGATTGAAAAGGTTGAATTTCCCCCTACAGCAAGTGGTTATGTTGTACATGTCTCTGCTGTCTTGCATGGGTGCTGAAATTGGCTCGGACGTCTGGAGGCTACTGAGTTATCCAGACTTTAATACTTTTTAAAAGGGGCAAAGTAGTGTTCTTTTATAGGGAGGCCTTTGTCTTTCAGCTCCGCTTTTATATAGATCGGGGTTTCTTGAGGAAGATTGAACTTTAGCAGATATTTGGGCATGAGTGCGTGGGGAAAAACAACAAGATGAGCTTAGGTGCTGTTAAAATTTTATAGAGACGGTGTTCCGACTTCAGCAACTCTGTCACATACGCAACATTAATGAACTGCAGAGCTTTCTACACACTCCGTTTAGTGAAATATGCTTGCAAGGTTCATCCGTACCTACCAATAGCAATTCACTGAAAGCTGTAACATTTTTGTAGCCCTGGAATTCCAAAGTAATTTTCAGGCACTCTTACATGATATTGTATATGATTATTTAAGAGTCACTTACTTTCCTTCTGGTGCACAGAGAAAAAACATGCATTTGCAAGCTAACTTTCCATCCTTGCCTCAGACCTTGACTGATCATTTCTTTCATCAGAAGGTCATCTGTGCTTCTAAAAATGAAACCTGTGTGGCCATTGTTTGTTCAGTTGTTGCATATTAGCTCCTCAGTGGTCAAAAAGATCTGAACAAATAAGAGGGCTTACCCTACATTATATTAGCCTTTATTAGTAGGAAATTGAAGTCTAGAGATTATTATTAAGCCTCAGCCACTGCAGGCTACCCATACTCCGATAAAGACCCCTCAAAGTGACCCTTGATCAGCTGCATTAGGAGGATTTTACCCTTGTTACTAATTAAATAAACAGTTCTGATGGTATTATTCTTCCTCATAGCCATTTCATGACATCAGCTCTCCTTGGCATCCATGGACAAAGGGAATCGGGTTCCTGTTTGAGACGCAATGGTGTATTGTGGGCCTGACGCTGGGCCATCCGCTGCTTGCCTCCCCTGTTATGTTTAACACTGCTGTATCAAGTGTCAAAGGGCTTTTCATTGAAGTTTGCGGAGAATAAGGACAAGGTTTCCATTAAAATAGGAACTTCTTGGATTTTGTTTTCCAAATGGAAGAAAGGCAATTTAAATTCTGCTTTAGTGTGCCAGAAAATACAGAAAGAAAGAGCTTGATGAGTCTGAGAGGTAGAGACATCAAAAAGAGGGTGTTTGGGTAGCTTTGATGCCTTTCCACTAAAGTCAGCTTTTTATTAAGAATGTATTTTTACAAACATATTTCTTCACTTCAGGCATAATTCAGCATAGGTTAATGTAAAGAACCCTTAAATTTTTGCAATGCTTCAAATAGAAATTCTATTTTGAAAGGCACAATCTCTGTGCCAGTATGACCTAAAAATAAACAAATTCCAAGCGGATTATTATTTTCATGGAAAAAGTCATCTCTACTTTAAAAACATAGAGATTGCTGGAAAGAAAATAGGGATGAATCTGGAGTTTATTTTGTTTTTCTGATTTTGTCTGCATGAAGGAAGCCCTGAGATTTACAGAGACCTATGATCCAGCCTGGAAAAGAGACATTCTTGTCACTGAAGATGACATTAAGGATCACCCCATTACTCTGCTATGGACTTCACAGTATTCCAGTCACAATTATGAAGAACATGTGAGCAGGAGCCATAAAAATAGATGTGCTTCTAATCAAATGCTCAGCTCTTCTCAATATTACTGGGTTTGATTTTTCTATTTGGTGCAACATGCTCTTGGGAAAATATATGGGTTGGGGCTTTGGTTCTTCTACCAATGAAGGCCTGACTTCAGCTTCGATATCGGAAAGAATAAAATCCTAATGTAGTTAATTAAGAAGGAGCCATTATGTATTTTTGTTTGGTCTTTTCACATATCAGAAATCTTATTAGGTAAGTGAAATGAATCTTGTTTGAATTAGAATATGTAAAAAAAATCCAAAATGCTAAAATTTCTAGCAAAGAAAAAAATCAAGCTTAAAGTTGACTAATTGTTGACTGTCCCTACAATAAAAAGAATTGTTTGCATCTTATTTTTCCCATTCTATACATTTTTTTCTTCTGTTAGGCTTCATTAATTATTTTTCGCATGCTTTTTGTGTTCCAGACTGAGAATCCCCTCTACAAATTTCTGATCTTCATGTATGCTTATATAGCCTGTGGTGAGCACTCTTTCATAATTCTAAACAGATCAGGTTGCTTGGTTCTGTGCTTGTTTTCCAGTCCATTAATCATTCTCGCAGCTCTTCTCTGAACCACCTCTTTACAAACACCCTCATCAGTAGGGCACCATCCTGCCATATAACACTATGGATCATAGGAACTTGTCCCTCAAGGTTTCTGACCCAGCACAGGAAATTGTCTGTCTGTCCTGCCTCTCCCTCTTTCTGTCAGGATATCTCTGTGATTTCCAGCAGGAGGGATTGGCTCTACCTAGACATCGGTAAGCTCCAGCGCCAGCGTCACCCACCCCAGTGCCTCCTTTTGCAGTAACCCATGGTGCAAGAGAGGGCATAAGCTCTCTGCCTGCTCTTCTACTTCCAGAATAGCTATTTTATTAGCTTTTTAATTTACAGGTTTGCAAATATAGTTTCCATAGCAGCTGGCACCTCTTGGAAGTTGTAGCATTTAAAATTTCTCTGTGAAAGATGGATTTATTGCAAAATTGGTAACTCTATAAATCTTGATAAAACCAGGATGAATTCTGAAGTAAGCGTTTATTTTATTACTCATCTGTGTCACAGTAACTCCTGACGATATAGAAACTTAAAGTACAAGACAAATGCTATTTGTCAAACACTATAAATTGTCATTAGCAGTGCTTGGAATTTTTTCTTTGAACTGCTTCTTCCTAGAAAATGAAAACTCACGGAAAGCAAAACGTTTTGTAGAAAAGTTAACCAAGATCATTCTTTTTTCAGGAGAACGGTTAAAATCACAAAGCTTGAAGACTTCTAGTTTGATATTTCTGTAATAAATATATTTTCTTTGACTTTTTGTTACCATTTTTACAATGTCCATAATACATAACTTTATTAAAACTTAAAAATTTAGAAAGGAAATTTTAATTTCAAAAAACCTACATTTGCATCTACTCTAAATGGCTATTTTTTGTTTGATTTTCCATTTTGCAACAGAAAGTTCTGAGAATTGCACAAAATGCTTTTCTTTGAAATCTTTATTTGCTTACCTTGTTGACGTTTTGACTCTCACTGTTACTCAAGGCTAAAGTCAGGCTGAGACAGCTGCTTTCCTAACCTGCTGGCTTGGGGAAAATCAGACACAAGGACTTGAATGTTTATAGCTGGATGCTGGAGAGGACTTGTTTGAGCCTCACAGTTCAGTGAACCAGAGCCTACGTTCACCCATGGATAGCACTGTATAGCTTATTACAAGCTTTCTGCAGGGGCTATGTGCTATGCTGTGTACAAGATTGCTCCTCCTGCATCCCAGTTCTTCCTTTTCAAAGCAAAACAAGCTTCAGGTGTGAGAAAAGAAATGCTTCCTTCCTATGGATAAGGTATGGGGAAATTAAGGTTATGATTAAGGTCACAGGAAATCTCCAGGTAGAGTCATGATTAGCCCAGTTTTCACTCTGTTCTAGTTTGATTTTTAACTCAATTTACAGCCCTGTTCTGGGAGGCATTATACCTACATGTTCTTTGAGGCAAAATTAATTTTTTTCAGTTTTTGTTTGTTCATTCTTCTTTTTTTTTCCCCTTGTTCTTCTAAGACAATTTTTACAGAAGAATCAGCATTCATTCATTCATTCATTATAGCCAAACCATGGTATCTGAGATAGTGCTGAAATGATTTTTCTGAGTGTAAGTTGCCCTTTGAATAGCAAGTATCATAATTAGTTAGTGATAAAAGGCATGAAATACCTTCTCTAGACGCATCACATTCTAACAAGGATCATCAGTGTATATTTTTCATGGCTTAAAACTGAGCACATAGATTATGTCAGAAGAAGACATAAATTCCTGCTGTGTGCTATACTGTGTCATAGTATAATGTCACACAGTTCATACTTACATCGCATAAATGTCACTCTGTCACAGTGGAGAAAAAAAGTGGCCTTGTCCCAGAGCATCCTGAATCCTTTTTTTTTTTTCCTTTTTCATTTTCTTTTCCTCTTCCCTTTGCTGAAGAAGAAAATGCCCTGCATAGGATGACCTTGCAGCCTCAGTGGAATGTGCAGGTAGGACACATCCTACATCTTGGTGCTGTGAAATTTGGTGCCCTGTATGTAAATCTCTGCTTGAAATACAGCTGTTCTGTGAGTTGATATGACTGATGAAATGTCGTGAAGCCAGAATGAATCATAACAAGGTAGTTATAAGGGATGGGAGAGTGTAAATAAATCAAAGCAGAAATATTAAAGCAGGTTTTTTTACCATAACATCTCAGAGAAAGCAGAAGAGGTGGGCAATACTTGGAATAGTTTTTCTGAGTTTTCAGTATGTCAGCTGTGGAGCTGTCCTCCAAGAAATCCTCAGATGTTAGAGCACACTAACACATTAAGACTGCTCAGCAGTGGGCTTCTATATCTCACATTAGTGCTATGTTCAAACATTCAGTATAAAGTTTGCTCTAAGTCTTAAGAGGGGGAGAAATCTCTCTTCTTTCTGAAGGTTTGCTCGTAGAAATGACACCTGCTAGAAAAGTAACTAAACCTTTGTGTATAATTACAGAGGTTTTATTTAGAGTGAAGAAATAAGTTGTTTGGCTTTGGATCTGCATTCTTCAACTTGAACCGATCTCCGGTTCAGGAGGAAACTCAGTGCAACTCTTCCAACGTCTTTGATTCACAGTTTTGTATTACTTTAGATTAAGGCCATGTCTTGCCTAACTGCTGCACAAGGAATGGAAAAAGAGAGTAGGCACAAAACTCCACATTTTATAGCATTTACACAATATGTCATTTTACATGCTTGCACGTCTGAAAAGCAGCAATGATTCTAAGGATACTATCTCCTATCTCCTCTTATCATGCTATGGTAAATCAGTAACTCTCTTAAATTTTCCTTTTCACTTGAGAATCTACATTCAAATGTAGCAGACAAAACTATATGACTTGGCTATTAAAACAGGCGCTTGTCATTTTATATGCAAATAAAAATATATGAGCATGCATGTCACCAGGCTACATGCAGTAGGTGGTTGGAAGAGATGTTTCAATGGCTTCAATAGATTATTCTATGTTTCCTCCTTACTATTCTTCAGATAGTGGACTGTAGCTTTCAGCTGTTTCATCCTGCAATGAGATTGGCTTTTGCCATCTGTTGAGTCTGTTCCCAGGTAAATCATCTGGGGAAAGAATTTGGATCTTCTCATGGGTTGTAGGAGTAACTCAAAGAGAGAAATTGTGTTAGTTGTCTTGCTGTTTGATTCCCTCCAGAGTTGTCCATATGATTTTCACTTCATAGGAATTTTGCAATGATTCCATTCTACGTTTTTAGCTCTTCAGAGCAGTGATGAAAATAAAATCTTTTATTTTGTAAATACGAAGAATGGACTTTCCAGAGAGCTGCTTAAGGTTTCCTTTCCAAGATCAAATGCTGACTTTACCCCAAGAGACTTAAAAAGGCCTATGGATTTTGTATAATATTTTCAATTACTGAAGTGAGATGATTAACAAGACACTTGAATAACAAGAGAAAGGAAAAATCTTAATGTATATGTGCTATACAAAACCCAAGAGTTAGCTTGTGATCATGAAGAAACCCATATGTTTGGAATTACTTTAGTTGCCTGTAACAGTTTGTATGCTATTGGTTTCATTTATTTATTGTACTCGACTTGGAACATTAATACTTCATAGACCTGTATAGTAAGTGGTGATTGGCAGATGTTTTAAGGCACTGATTCAAGAATGTATTTTGGCTTGTTGTTGTCTATTCAGATGAAAATCAAGTAAGTTAAGGCACTGCCTTACATGGAGTGAATCAAGTGCTTAAATGCCTTCATGAATCGTGGTCTAAATACTACTCCCCGAAGGTAAACCAAATACATTCTTTATTCTTTTAACAGTGAAAAATGTAGATCCTTAGGCTTTGTCGTTCTGTTTCTGATTGAGTTATTTGATTCATACCAAAAAACCTTTGCTGAAAATTATCACTGTTGGAAAGAGGACAATGCAAGAATTGATACCAGGCCTTTGATCTGTCCTGAGCAAGACATAAGAAGGAGCCATAAAAAAAAATGACTTTCCTAATGAAGTTGCTATGAAAATGTCAATAAGCAGAGATGCAAATTAAATGATCTCCTTGGCAGTTTTTGTTTCTGTTGTTCTTTCCTAGCTGCAGATGGAAAGGAATATATTCAGGACACCTTAACGTTGCACCAGTGACTGTCACTCGTATGTCTTATAAACTGGCAATTAGATCAGTAGGTCTGCCATGGAAGAGGCAATTTTCTCCTGTTGTTAAAATGAGAGATGGAAAAACAGTGGTATCCATTTAGAAGATATACCACAGCAGAAACCTCCCTGCCTGAGAGCAAGCAGTGCTGTGGGATGCTTGGTTAGCGATTCTCAGGTCTGGTCACACCATGGTGGCAGCCAACCTTTATTTTGGCCTGTCAGCCATGCCCAGCCTGGAGTATTTTAATAGCTGGCAGTGACTGCCCTTTTGTTTTTATGTATTCCCTCTCTCAGTGTGCCTTCCATTATGGTTTGTTGGCAGCTCTGAAATACTGGTGGTTCCAACAGTGATTGCTTTCATAAGAGTCATGAGAGAGTGCACCTTTAATATTATCTGCACCATAGCTAGAAAGTAATAGTTATCCTTGGCGGCACGCCAGTGAATAGAAAGTGACATTTTAAATGGACACTACTGGTGCATCAAGCAGATGAAATTAAAGGGAGGCTGTCACAGCTAATGAAAGGCTGGTATGGGAAATGTCCAGGGTAAATTTGTTGTTTACAGGCAAGTATACCTGATTGGGTAGGAATACAGCTGATTGCAAGTCACAGTGGGAATAAGGAGCTATTGCCTGACGAATGCAGCTCTCCCAGGATGGCATTAGTCCTTGCCTGTGGAGATTCATAGGTTAAGCAGCAGCATCTGAAGTGCCACCAGCAGTGGCTGGGGATTCTTTGGCTGAGAGAGAAATCTTTGCTGCTCCGTGTAGGGCAAACAGGCCTTCGCTGCTCATTTGCAGAAGCTAATTAAAAAAAGGCACTAACTGACAAAGAGCAGGTTTAAGAACAGATAAAATGAACCTGACATCTTGCTTCCATTGAAAAGGTAAAACCAATATAAAACAATAAGAGGAGAACTCACAGCAGCCTTCCAGTATCTGAAGGGGGCATACGGGGACACTGCGGAAGGACTGTTCATTAGAGACTGTGGGGATCGGACAAGGGGTAACGGGTTCTAACTTAAGCAGGGGAAGTTTAGATTGGATATAAGGAAGAAGTTCTTTACTGTGGGGGTGGTGAGGCACTGGAATGGGTTGCCCAGGGAAGTTGTGAATGTTCCAACCCTGGTGGTGTTCAAGGCTGGGTTGGACAGAGACTTGAATGCCATGGTTTAGTGGGAAGTGCCCCTGCCCATGGCATGGGGGTTGAAACTGGATGATCTTCAGGTCCTTTCCAACCTTAACTATTCTATGATTCTCTAAATCAGTCTTGTAATTATACAATAAGCTAAGACCAGTAGATTGCATTTACACAGCTCAGGTCACTTGCTAGGGACTTCTAGTGATTTCTGGAGAAAATATTTGTTTAAAAATCAAAGTCTGTGCACCGAGTACTGGTCCCTGCGAAGTGAGTAGGGCTTTTAATCGTTTGCCTCAGTGTGACTAGGAATTGGATCAAATTGAGCCTCCAGCAATACAGCACTTCATTCAGCAGTGTCCTGGCTAGCATAGTCAGTTTTTAATGCAGTTACTTTTACAGACATTCAACGAAATTTGATTTTGAGGGAGGTAATAAAGTTTCACTGTCAAAGTTGGATATGAAACTTTTTATTATGGCCCTTCTGCATTTATTTTTCAGAACTCTCAAGTGAAAAACTCATTTGAGGATTGCTTTCTTTCGCTTTGGAGCATGCTTTCATTTATACACAAACATGGATCAGTGTTAACATAGCAAGAGCTAAGGGCAGGAGGTTAAGGAATTTCAAGACAAAGCTTCCAACATACTGATCCAAGCTGGATCTGCAAAGATAGTTACCAAATGTTAGCAACAAAGACTAGGTGTGTTCTGGCAGTTTTGAATACAAAAATAAATGCCATCACATTCTTCTTGATTTTTCCAGAACTTAAGAAGTTGCAAGTTAAAAAATTGACATTCCTATGAATATTTGGGGGGGTGTGTGTGTGTGTATGAATTTCCTTATCCATGTCTACCTAAAACATATTAATTATCTCTTCTCAGCAGGAAAAGCGGGAATAGTTTTAGATGCCCAGGTTTGCAGTTTCTTGAAGGAGTGGATTAAGCCAGGTTGTTGATTCAGCAGTGATGTTTTTGTTGGCATAATGCTTCTTCATTCTTTGTGGAGCTGCAGGACAAGCAGATGTTGAACTGTTGGGATTCTGTGAGCTCCTAAATAAATATTGTTCAGAGGAAACCCGTACCTATGCCATTCTGAGAATCCTGCATGGTTATATTCACCATTGGTTTGTGTTTTGAATTTTTGCACACTAGTGGGCAACTTTAGGAAGCCACAAAAGAAGAAACAACACTATTATTAACTCATGAAATAGAGCTATCACTAATGGGGATGATTGTTTCAAGGCATGATGCGAAAGGAATTGCAGGTACGTCCTTATTTTCAAGCAGCTTCATTCTTCTCAACAGGGGCCTTCTGCTACTAAATTATTTAGGATCATGTTGTTTGCTGTGATTGAACAGAGAGAAAATTTAGAAACCAGGAGGCCAACAAGAAACTGAGAGCTCAGAATAAATATGGATTTGAGACTGCAGAGGGTTTTCATCATGTCTTTTTCCTTTCATGAGCATAGCTGGCACATAGGGAAGGCCCTGCTAAGACTGATGATTTGGATTTGTTGGCCTTACAGCTGGCACACTCTGCAGAGGGCAGATGCTGAGACTGGTAGTCTCTGCGTGCTGTTTATCTGAGGCACTTAGAAGAAAATCCCTTCTTGATTTCCTGCAACCTCATCCTTCCTTGCAAAAGCTTGGAAGTTGCCTCACCTTGGTCTCAGAGGGGAAAGGGGAACAATGCCAAGTGCCAGGCTGGTTTCTGAGCCATCTGCCTGCCAGCAGCAAAGAAACAGGTGGTTATGAGGCAGAGGGCAGAGGGTGATATCCTGGGGCTTCTGCATAGGGAAGGGAATCCCTACCCTCAGGGAAGGGAAGGCTGTAGGAAGAGATTTAGGTATGCGTTTGCGGGGGAAGCAGAAGTGGGATGGAGGATCTGTTTCTTTTTTCCAGGTGCTTGGTGGCCATGTGGTTTAGTGCAAGATGAGTAGATGCAGAAATTCCCACTTAGATTATCGCGATATCTTAACAACTGCGGCTGCTAGAAGCCCTAAAGGTATCCTTGAGAAGGACCAGCACCCTTTGCAGGAGGCTGAACTGAGACTCTCACAAATGAGCTCTGGTATGTCTTTGGAGCTCAGGGTTCTATGTCACAGTGCAGAACAAAGCTCCATAGTGTGAAATTTTGCCTCTACCACAAACAAACTATTGAATTATTTTCAAATACAGACTGCTTTCTGGGACTAATTATTGGATATTTTTAACAGAGAAGTGAAAGACCTACCTGTGGCTTAAGGCAAACAGGATTATTCCCAATGCCTGGCCTGGTATTTGGGAGCCATGTAAGGTTATGAGGTACTACTAGCCTACAGTATTTAAGGAAATACAGAAGCTGATGTGAAAGTTGAATGCAGATAATTCCACTGCTACAAAAATTTCCTGAAAAATGGCTGGCAACTTCGTCTGGAAAAATTGCCAAAAATGCCAAAGGTACGTATGAGCATGAACTGTTTTGCAGTAGCATAGCTATTCAACCTGAAATTTATAATGGATCAGCTGCATTTCTGAAGGATGTAGAGAACCAAAGGCAATAGAATGGTGTGTGAAGGTGGCGGATTTTTAGCAGAAAGATTGTGCAAATTGAGCTCTATATAATTTAGAGGTCAAGAAGCGTGTACAATGAAGAGAAGACATTAATTTGTTTTCAGACAAAGCAGGTAAAAGCTGCTTTCCTTTGCTTTCTTTGTGCAGACACCAGAGACGCTTTCTTAGCATACATAGCAAATTGAAAGTGCGCATGCTTATTTACAAACTGAGAAGACTTATGATTCTATTTTAAGTGTTTGAAATGTTTGAAGTTGGAAGTTGTAGTTAGCAAATGTCTCTGAGTAGAAGTGGAGCAGGAGAATAATTACCTGGGAAGAGTAACTTGAACCATCTACTCAGAGCACCTCAATTGTATTTCCTGTATTTTCCAGATGTGTGTCTTTCCCTGTGCATGTTCACTTCTTCTTAAATCAGAAATAATTTAATTCAGTGAGATTGTGTGGTTTTTGATGGCCAAATCCATATTTAAAACAAGAAAAAAACCCACAAACCTCTCTTTCTAAAAATAAATCCTTCAGTAATTCCAAGTCCTAAGCAAGTAGAAATGTTATCTGGATTAAATCAGGGCAGCATGATAAGCCTGGACTCCTGGCTTCCAAGCCAAGTCTATTAGCTGTAGGCACACAGTCAAATTGGAGCATTCACTCAGTGACTCTAGAAGAAGCAGTTCGTGATTTCGTAATCTCAGAAGTACCCTGAAGTACCCAAATATACTCATAGTTGTAAGATAGCAAAGGTCTGAGTACACTTTCTCTGTGCTCCATGCACGATAGACTCCCCATTCAACCCATGTTAATCTGCAAAGCAGATTAAACTTGCAGGGTAAGGGCAGGGGGAGGAAAGAGGAGCAAAAGTCTGCTGTTGTGAGAAATGACACAACTGAGAGTTAATGGCTCCGCAAGCTCCTGTAGTGCGTCTGCATGTCTGCAAACACTGTGGCATGTCTAGACAGGCCTGTGGCAAAGAAGTGACCTGTTAGTGTAAAATGATAAGTGCAAAATTAGCTATTGTGGAATGAATGCCAGTAAAAATAACCAAAAAAGACACAAATAGATCAGTTTAAATTTACCCTTAATTGTGATTCCTCAGGAGCATCTTAGATTCATGTGGTATTTCTGTGCTTACGTGACTGGAGGAGACCCAAGGAGAATGTCAATCCTGCCCTGATTAGCATGAACTCCTTAAACTAAGGCTTCATCTTTGACAACTGTGATATAAACTTACTCTTCCAAGAGTATCCAGAAGACAAGAACCTGCAGACCTCATCCATCACCTTCAGGTCTACTGACTTTTAACCTGCCTTCATAGACTCACTTGACCTTGACTAGATTTTCTTTTTTTAGAGTTTGAACTCTGCTGGACAAATTCTGATCTGAATAAGAATTTTCTTCTCTTTACAGGAAATGATGGAGATCTAATAAGTGAGATGAAAACTTCAGCCAGATGTGTCTCTGTGCCTTTATGGGATGAATTCACAAGATTTACTTGAACTCATAGCTGTGGCATCAATTTTTTGCTTACTCTGACTTGGTAGCAGCTCTCCTTGAAAGCTGAAGAAGGCCCAACTGAGAATTCAAGAAGAAAAAGAATGTTGAAAGCAAGGAGGTTTATGAAATAAGAAGCAGCGTCTGTCACAGGATTACTTCTTTTCTCCTTAGGATCACTAATTTCATGGAAGTTTGAAGCAAGAACAGCCACCTTCATCCACAGTCTGAGTAAATATCTGATGATAATCCTATCTCAGGATAGGATTTTTGCAGATGTAAAACACGTAAACAGTATTGTGAAAGACTATCTGGTTTGTGGGGTTTGCTTACCTGACATTCAGTGACTCGAGTTTGATTTTGGACTGTCTTTAGTTAATTTTAAGAGCACTAGGGACTTCTGAAATGCTGGTGATCCTCGTATGATGCAAAACATTAGAATTTAAGGCATCCCAGAACTGTGGAAATCTGAGTTGGAGTGATTAATCTAAACCTCCGTATCGAGTATGAACCAGAAACAGAATCACAGTTCTGGGATTTCCTGGTTTTCCTGTTCAGGGTCTTGTTCTCACCAAAGCGATGAGTGGAAACATTTGTGCCTCCTTTGTGAAGGGCTGAGACAGCGGTTCCTATGCTGAAGGCACAACAGAGCTCTCAGCACCATGGTCTCCAGAATTATCTGCTGTTGTAAGATCTCTGGTATTAAATCCAGGCTCATAACATCATTCACTCTTTCAGCATGAGCACAAGTTATCCTGTGACACAGAAGTGCAACGCAGCAATGCTGCCAAGTGTCAGGGCATGGATTTTAGGTGGTTCCTGCCCAAATCCATCCAGCTGTTGCTGTGACTCTTAACAGTAAGTTTGAGACTGAATGGCCCTGAACCAGCACATGGTGAAATGCAAGCTCTGCCAAGTACTCAGATGACTGTATCCTACATCAGTTACTGACACAAAGTCTCCCCAGGTATGTAAATAGGACTAGGCAATTTTAACTGATTTTTGAGCAGATAATTGCTGTCTTTGCTAATGTTTATTTCATATACATCCTATACAATTCTTTTCAAAACCCCAGGCTTTTTTAGTTTATTTCACCTCTCAACCCCTCTTCTGCTTTGAACACTGCCAAAATAAGTCTGGATAGAATAGGGAAAAACCCTTGGAAAATGAAAATAAGCATCTGTACGCAATCATGTCCTCCATCCATCAGTGTGAATACAAGGCACTGGAGTCTTATACAAAGCTGTGAACTTTAGGTGCCAAATTTGTTGCAGGTGTAGGCAGAAGCTAGAAAATATTGAAAGACAGAGAAAAGAGGGTTAAAACAGGCATGCAAACATTTATGAATAAAAGAATTCTGAACACGTTCCTGAAGATGAAATGTGCTACAGTTCTTTTTTCTGTCTGCTTATGAAATATTTTGCAGCCAATAGATATTTAGTCAAAAAGTAGCACAACAACAGATGGATCAGATGCCTGCAATAGTATAGGTTTTATTCAGATGTGAGTTTGTAAAATGGTTATTTGCAGGCATGAAAAGTCCTGTGGACTCCTTTTTAGAGAAGTTAGTTTCTCAGCATATTCCAGCTTGCTATGAATTGTGAGACTGGTTAACCTGGCTTTTCTGTCTTGTTGTTATCACGAGCTTCTGTTGTTTTAGCTTGAAACGTATGTTGTATATAATTTTCTGTACCTTAAAGTCATTTTGCAGAGGCTATGCTAGCTTTAATGGAGATAAATTAATGTTTGTATCTGCAGCCTTCCCAAATTACTTGTTTTCTTTTTTTAAAAAAATATAATTTAATTTTAAACTTATCTTTATGTGGACCTTAACCCAATGAAAACAAAACTTTGGTTTGTAGTTGCTGGCAGGTATGTAGGCACACAAATATACATATCTGCTTTCGGCAATTTCATCTTAAATACTAAATGTGAGTTTGAATCAGGGTATGTATGCAAGTAACACTGCAAAATCACTGCATTATTGAGATATTTAGTAGTGTTATGAAATTTTTCTTCTTTAAGAGCTTTATCTTTCCATGAGATGCTCTTTATGAGGTAGTTTCCTTTATTTATAACAGACCCAATCGTATTACTGAGTTAGGGTAATGCTCAGTGTAATGCAACAATAATCATCCATGTGCCTGTGTTTCCACTTTCTCGCATACATATTATTTTAGAAGGATATTATTAAATAACCATATTGCGGACTGAGTAAATTAAAATGTCAGTATTTGGCTGTTGTGTAATTTATCTTAGCCTGACAGAGCATATATTTTCTTATAACCTTTCATGATAAAAGTCCATACTGTTTGAGCTTCTGATTACCTTAATTTGGGCTATAGATGCTTGATGGGCAACAGTATTTTGCCCTCTACTCAGTGTTCTGCATCTAGGTAATACCATACCTCCTTCAAGGTAATCTTTAGACTTTGCTGTGCCAACTGAATGATCAATTTCCTCACTAGTTTTTCATCCTGGTGCTCTTTGGGGCTGTCACTCCATCACTAGAACCTGTAAGCAGTTATTCAGAAGTCCTGGGAAAGTACTCGTTAATGCTGAGGTTTTGACACTTAAAACTTTCTGGAGGGTGCAGCGCAGTTTACACATCATGTATGAGAAAAGCAGCTCCTACTCTGCCCAGCTGAAATTTAGTAACTCACAGTCTTTTTGCATTAGCTCACAAACGTTCAGCATGTGAAAAATATAGCATCAAATCACTTGTGCGAGATGAAGCAAGAGTTTCAGCAGGTGCAGCAGGCTTGATTCTCCTCCAACACTTGCTTCCACCTTCCCATTTCAATCCCTTTAACATTAATGACATTTCACCCTTAGAAATTGCTAGAAAAGTTATTAAATAATTTTGTTTTTCTTCACTTTCACTATGTTTGAATTTGCAACTCTGATTGCATTATTTCTCCATATCTTACTTTCAATGTTTTTAATACTTCAAAGTAACTCCCTGGAAATCTCCTTGCAGCACCCTGCTAACTTCTGCTCCCATTTCAGTACCTGAGGGAGGGGTTCCTACCTCCTGTGTGAACCAGCACTAGAGGAGGGGAGTTGAGTTTCAAGTGAAACTCTCTAGGAGTTTCACTTGAGTTCCTTGAGTTCCTTGACAGTAGAAGTATAACATCACTCAGTCTTCAGCTTAGACCCAGGGCAAACCTCAGGAGTTTGGAGCTACAGCTGGTAGCCATGTGTGCCATGTGAAAACAATTCAGTGAGAGTATTTGTCCGTGTATGTGGTACATGTGTATACACACACACATACATACAAATGTATATTCTTATTTATACTCAGAAATAATGTCTTTCAGGAACAGATGCTCTTCTCGTGTTCTGTATCTCAGTGTTTCCACGTTCAAGAGCACCATAATTGGATAAAAATTGCAACTGTCACAACTTCGCTGCAGTAATGGTTTTGTAAGAACCAGCTTAATAAAAACATCAGGCCTCTCTGTTCCAAACAATTTTATTACTGTTAACAACTCAGCCAGTTATCAAGTGTGTTGTCACCAATGCGCTCACTCTCTGTGAATGATGACACAAATGAGTTTTGGGTTTCTGTCTCTCTGTGAATGATGACATGAATGAGTTTTGGGTTTCTGTAGCATCTTACGCATATATGCACTGTCTTACAGCTGTGCAGCAGTCTTTAAGGAATAAAATCCCATGGGAAGCAGCAGTAACTAAGAAAAAGTGTTTTGTGCAAATACTCTGTTGTGATAAGGTTCTACAGGCATTAAGTTAGTTTACCTGAATTAATTTACACAAAAAATATGCATAGTCCATTTCCTGCAGTTTGGCTATATGGATTTTTTTTTTTCCTGATTTTAATATGGAATTTTTAATAACTGTGTGAATTCCTTCAGAAATCAGCTCTTGCCTTCACTCCAGCAAATGCTTACTCTATTCCTTTTGTTTGCATTAGTATCTTACCATGAATAGCCTCCGTAATGTAAATACTTCCATATCTGGAACTCACAGAGGCTTTTATTTGCCTTGTGTGCATTTCTTAGACCTATACAAACTGTGTTCATGTGAGATTTGTACTCTTTCAATTCCTTTTTCTTGTAAAAGTATGACCATGTTGGCTGCACTTTACCCAACAGAAATCTTTGCTTAAACTGTACTGCATTCTTATTGCTATTATTTTATTGCTATTTTTTTCAAGAATATGCTACGGAAGTGTTCTCTGTGCATCAGCTGAATGTGGAACTGGGTATTACGTTAGTCAGCCTTAAATGATGTGCTTCAGTTTTCCTCTGCTTTTTTTAATATCTGATATTTCAAGAATGCGTTGGTTTGGAAACTGAAGCTTAGAAATGTTGAACTGGGAATTGTGACTTTTGAGTAATATGGAAAATTTCGGAGCAAACCGATCCTCAAATCTCATGCTCTTATTTGTGCCACTAAATAAAATGTTGGTTCACTGGAATTTTACCTTTAGAAAACAACTGAGTGTGACTCATAGTAGATTCCAGGAACCAATGAATAGAAGGATTCAGGTTTTGGAACTGTATTCTCACAGACTTGTGCTTTTTTCCTTTTCTGTATGTTTTCCCTGTCTCCAGAGACATGCTCAGTGTATGACAAATTAAGGCTATTATGTTTTTCCAGAGAACAGATGTGATAATTGTGAGCAGGAAAAAGTTTCAAAATTCAATGCAAAAATAGTTGTCAAGCGTATTTCTAAAAGGAAGCACAACTAAGACGCATGCTGACATGAGGATGATGAATGGGGCAATGTCAGTGTCCTTCCATTAGTTCCTCTTATATTGCTGTACGGAATCATGCAGGCTGTGTACGAGAATCACAACTCGACTTTGTTAAATGCATTTGGCCATAAAGCCTATCAGTATTTTCTTTCGGCAAATAAAAACTGTTAAGAGGTTCAACATAAAAAACTTGCTCTGCTTCAGGTAGAATCGTTAAGTGTAACTCTGTCATTATTTCTTCTTCCTCATCTAAATTAATTCCTTATACTTGGGCTCTCTCTTGATAAATACATTATCTATATCTAATATCTTTTAATTCCTATTTTGTTATGTGTGTGTGCAGTAGTGGAAGAATGTAACTGACAAGGCAGTGTAACATGGCAAGAAAATTTGCTGTTTCTACTTTGCACTTCTTGTAGAGTGCCTATGTTTAGAACATACACAGTTAGCCATGAATTGTCTATCTCTGGGCTGCTTTTTCAACCCATGACATAAAATTACTTTTTTATAATGCATAGAAAAATATCCCCAAGTTTTACCATATAGCTGTAACATCTTTTTCTACAATAACTGATCATATGTTATGAGCAGGAAGATTATTTTGAAGAGGAGAAAAGATATAAATCCAGGATAATGGGAGTTTGTGTGAGTGCTGTATGGTTTTTGTTGCCTACACCATAGGTAGTGCTTTAGGTAAGGAAAATGAGAGGTTGAAGCGCAATTTCTTAGGTGAGGAGTGATTTATGATTGCAAACATACAGAAGCGTAGGATTCAAAATAATAAACATTAGGTAAATTTGCACATTCCTCCATTAGCTATATATAATTATTTCCTGTACGTAACATTAATGTTTCATGAGTAAAAAAGCTTCACATAATATGTCCTCCTGCAGTGTTGCTAAGCTGAACTATTGAATACAATTGTTTGTGTAGCATTAGACTAAAAGAAAAAGGTACTTTATCTAAAAGGCTATTTGGTCTTTCTATTACAGTCAGGGAATTTACAAGTTTCCATTGCTCTCAGTGAAGTAAAAATATATTAAGAACTACCAGCATACATATATTACATTAACATAAACAGCGTTCACAAAAAGCAGGTCCCCAACTTGCTCTTTGTGAATGAAAAATTACTTAAATACACGATTATGCTGCTTTTTGTTGTTCCTCTTCAAAACCAGGAAGATGTTGCTGAGGGGGTGTAGGCACAGTTCTCCACAAGAGTGCCTAAGAAGCTCTTTGTGGTGATGATTAAGCTCTCTGTCATTGATGTAAAGTAGTTGTAGTAACTCACAGTTACTATATCTAGAGTACATTACCTTTCCTACGAAGTTTAGCTGCAGGGAAATATGACATTTTTGCCTCATTTAAAATATTTTGAGTTCCTCCCCATCTGTATAGCATTAATGATGTGCTTTGTTTCTAAATCTGACAAAAAGTTGTGCCTCTTACTTTTAAGTTATTTCTTTGTTTGTAGGTTGTGCTGTCTCTGTTCCTGTACCCAGGGCTTGTGATAGGGATTGGTCCCTTGACCAAACTGCAGGCGCTGTAAAAGACCAACATAATCCAACCAGTTCTCAGTGACTCCTCTCTTGCAAAGTTCAGAGCGTCCTGCTCTGGTGCCCTAGGAGGATTCCCCAAATCCTTATTCCTGATGCGGGTACGTTGTTAAGATCAAAAGACAGCTGCACATATGAGAAAAGCTGACAGGCATTAGGCTTCTCGTGTTCTGGCAGCTTAATATTCATAGATCGTCATGAAGAGGTCACCAAGCAAGAGAAGAGATATCCAGCAAACATAAAAAGAATACAAATCAATCATTGTTTTACAAGATGGCAAGGTTTCATAGGGCATACAGAGAGTTCTGTACTAAGAAAATGTTCCGCATGTTAATGTGTGGTTTGGAAAACAGGATAAAAAGGAAGTATCAACATTTTCAGCTGAGAAGAACAATTATTTTCATATATTGGGATTAAATAAAATTCCCTACTGGGAAGTGCAAAATAAACCTTTTAGGGAAAAAAAATCACCTGAATTAGGTGGCCAGTCAAAGGAACACTGGGTATTGCTATAGCAAACACTATATAAAAGTGGGTACAAACCTAAAGTTTCTGAATCAGGCTATTGATGAAGGCCAGATCATGATCTTACATAAAACCTTCATCTACAGGAATCATAGAATGGTTTGGGTTGGAAGTTCCAACTTTTTTTTTACCTTAGAGGTATATAGACTAAAGCCCCTAATGGCTGTCTAATCTAATGTCTGTTACTTTTCCTAAATCAGGACTAGCTCACATAATATGGAAAGTATCACTTAGCATCTTGGTAGCCCCATTGCATACTGAGAAGTCTACAATGATATAGCAGGAGTTTGAAATCTAAAGTCTTTTAAATACCCCTTCCAGAAATATATGTGTAATTAAAGCTGACTGATCTTGTAGTCGGCTGTAGTAGGTGCTGCTGTTACTTTCCTCCTTGACAACAGCCAGCATGGGCAAAATCCTTTCAGACATTTCCTGATAATGGGGTAGATTGTGTCTAAATGAGAAGCCCAAAGTTATACAGCATTGGTATTGCAGCTGCTCACCTTCTAATCCTCCAGCTTGAAAATTGCTCAGGGTTTCCTAGCCTTCAGCTATCCTCATGCGTGCACAAAACATACAGTCTCTCTCCGTTTTGACATGAGGCCGCTTTTGTGCTCACAGGGTGAACCTGGTCTCCTGCTGCATCTTTCGGCAGACCACCTGCAACTCCTTTAGGTTGTTGTAATTCAGAAGTGTGTCACATTATTTTGCCAGCAAAAATATTGAGTTCAATTGCAGCTGCATCAATTAGCTCCTCAAGTCTGCAGATACTGACACCGATGACACTTCTTTGGATGAATTGAGGGACCTACTGGAGAGTACATAAATGAAATGATCAACCCTCCCTTTCATGTGCCTGTGTTTCAACATTGTTTTACCACCACATACTTTGTAAGTGACAGTCCTCTGCCTTTAACTCAAAACACATACAAATATTTTGCATCTGTCGCAACCACGCTCCACAGATATACAGATGTGCAGCAGCATAGATGCTGGTTAATATATATATATATCCTTTCAGGTCAGAGATAATTAGTATTTTGCAATACCCAGTATCATAATATATGAACATGAGCCAGCAGTATGCCCAGGTGGCCAAGAAAGCCAACAGCATTCTGGCCTGTAGCAGATGGATTGGGGCCAGCAGGGCTAGGGCAGTGATCATTCCCCTCTACTCGACACTGATGAGGTTACACCTTAAATACTATGTTCAGTTCTGGTCCCCTCGCTACAGGACATGAAGGTGCTGGAGTGCACATTCAAAAATCATAATAGGAAATATATCCTGCAGTGGAGGCTCAAGGGGACTAGATTGTGACCCTGTGCTGATATAACTCTATTAGCGTCTTAGAGTTGCTGCTGATTTATGCCAGTGTGGGGTCAAAGAGCAGAGCCTCAAGGTACACAGAGTATCTGGGGTTCCCTTGCCAGAGATGGTAAATAGGCAGCCCTAGCTTTCTTTCCTTTGTAGCTTTGCTATTTCAGTTGTCTGTCAGGGATTAATTCTCACTTCTTCTCCTTCCAGGGGTACATGAATGTGCCATGCCAGGTGCGCTTGCAGGCTTTGAACCAGTGGTAAGCAGCTCTGCAGGGGTAATGTGTCAACAGAAAAAGCTGTCTAATGAAGGGAAAGTCAGGATGGATAACTTCCAATAATGTCTTCACTCACATGAAACTTGACAGAAAAGCACAAGAAAAACAGCTGGGTTTGCCTCTTTTTTTTCCTCTTGCCTTTTGCCTAGGTTTGTGTTTCCTCTGACCTTATGGTTTCTTGTCAGGTTTCGCTGTGTCCATCCTTCCTTTTCCCTGGACCTCTACTGGCAGACAGAGAATAGGTCTGATCTAGGGGAAAGTGCAGCAGGCCATAAATTTGGCAGCATGTCATGAGTGTGCTTCATTATGCTAAGTCATTTATAAGGCAATGCATCCATTTTGAAGACCAGCCCTGGGTCTCAGTATATCAAAAAGCAGGAGACTGAAGATTAGGCTACTGCTGCCACTTGCAATAACTCCTTCAGAAACATATTGTGTGAAGGGTCTTCTATCTGTCGTTAAATGTTTTCTTTCTCCTTTTAGCCGCTATGTGCATGTATCTGTTAGAAGTTATTGCTTGTATGACTTCATTGACAATGCTCCATTGTACCTAGCAAGACAATAGAACAAAAGGTGTAATATTCCCTGGTATATCAGTGGATTCTCATTGTATGGCATTGACTTCAAGGGACAGAAATTTCAGTCATTAGGTTTTCTTCTCTGCTACTGAATTCCTGGCAAAATCAGAGTTCAAAACCTGAGCTTAAAACCCAAAAGGAGTTGAACATGTGAAAATGTCTTATAAATTGAAGGGATAGAGTTCTGAAGACAGCTTTAAAGTATGTGCCTCATTTAATTCATATTTTACAGGGGTGTTTCCGTCACTCTGGGTAGAGGAAAATAACCCTATGGCCCTGCTCTCCTTCTGCATACCAACCCACATCCCACCTGGGTAAGCTCACCTTCTCCTCTGCAAGGGAGGCAGAGCATCCCTCTGGCCACAGGGCGGGGAAGGAAGGTGGGTGATCTGTGCATTTCCCTTCCTCCATTCTCTGCTGTAGTCTGATGGCAAGTATGAAAGTGCAGGATATGAGATGAATCCAACCTTTGGGGAAGTGCTTTTAGTGATATTTGTTCCCAGGAAATACAGGCTCTCCAGAGGACGTTCTGAAGGGAGGAACCATCTAGAACTGAATTAATTGATCTGCCTGACCTTGAAGGCGTGCATAACTTTGTCTAGTTTTCTGTCAGCGTGGAGAAAAGATATTTTTAAACAAGGAAAATCATGCATGACAGAGGCTTGCAAACTACTTAAAAATGGCAGATACAGGCTGAAATAATTGAAATCATAAGTAAGGAAAGAAGACAACTCTTCTCTCTGTGCCTCAACGGCTACAGAGGAATGTCGGATTAGGGCAGTAGCTAACAGAAGCCAATACAGTCATGGAAAGTACTGTAATGCAGCCAAGATTAAATGCCAGAGCTATGCTGAGTGGCATCTGAGCCGTCTATGAAAGCAGAAGCCTCATTTACTGCAAATCAGGTAGCAGAAAACAGCTATCTCTGCAAACCAGCACTTTCGTATCAGAGCTGAGGCCTACATGCCAGACTAGAGGACCAGTGTGAAGGTCAGATCAAAGCTACTGGAGTGACATATTAGAGTTGGGGCTTTGGTACCAGTAAACTGTGTGGAAACTAGAAAAAAATCTTCAGCTATTTTCAAAGCCATTGGCTCTGAGTATACCTTGAATCAGTCCTGCTCACTCAGGCACTGTCAGCGAAAGTCTTCCCTAAGAAAGGACTTAATGAACACAAGGATCCTGACAGCCTCCTCTGGATGAGCAGATAGAGACAGTCCCTGATTTATAGCTGTGAGGAAAGATGACTTGTGACACGTTCACCCTCTTTTTCAGCAGTGCTTATGGACTTCTGTGAAGTAAGGGGTCTATTTCCGGGGGGAACACAAGTCAGATAGAAAGTCTGTGTGTATTGACTTCCTTGCTTGCATCAAAGATGTTGCTGCAGGATGTTTACTGCGTTTTAGAGATGACATTGTTGCAGAGGCAGGCAGTCCAGGGCCAGTGAGGGATAGTGAAGTATCTGATAGAGAATGATTCTTTCCGGATTGTACTGTCTTGAAGATGGAAGAGGGCCAGGAGAGATCAAAGGCACAATGTCTACTAAAAAATAGTCATTACAGCTGTGTGCATTTATGGTGGTGGGGGGTATTCTGTTTTCTGTTTTGATTTAATTATTAGGAAATACCATTTCAGTTCCATTTCAAAGCAGATTTTTTGTGAATCAAAAAAAAATTAAAGCTTCTTTTTTACTCAAATATATAAATGTGTGTGTGCTGCAGTTGCAGCTGCATAGGCTCTCATCATGGCATTGTAAGGGTAAGCTTATTTTCTTATGCAGTTACATTATAAAATTGTGTGTAAAACTGAAATGGCTCACTGGAAGGGAAACTATAAAACTGTGTAAAGATTCATGATTGCTTACAGGTCTTATTTTAACAAGAAACTATAAAAGAGAACATTTATTTTCCATGTTAAAAGTAAAGGTCACTCAGTAGCTTTCAGCTTGCTTTCCTTTTTTTTTCTCCCTTCTTGGCACGCACATTGGTTTCTGAAAATATTTCATTCTTTTTTCTTTCATTTTTCCACTTTCAAGCTCACCATCTTTCACTCTAACAGCTTCTTTCTTCTCTATTGGTATTTCCCAGCAAACTAATATCCTTAGGGGTTCTCCTGCCTTTTATTACAAGGAGTTCATATCATCTGGCCCTATGAACTGGAGGGCAGAAGGAGGAACTATTTTCAGCACTATAATGTTCTAGAGGTAGTCTGCGCAGCGATCCAAAAGAGTTTCATTCTTTAGTTATTGCTGAACTTCCTTTTCCATAGAGCTTCTGTGCTTTTCAGACAGATGGCAGAGAACTGGTGGTCATTTGTACAAAATGACTAGGAAGCATTAAAATTTGTGTACTACCCTCCAAAACACCGAAGTTACTGACACATCCCTATTTTACTGACATATAGGGTCAGTCGCTTCTTATTTTTAAGAGGTCAGCTGCTCTGACTGTTGAATAGAGTATATAGACTAGAACTGTAATTTCTCTTACCCTGAGGCCTCCCCTGGGTCTTAACACTTCAGGAGTATAAAAGTCATTTCAGTGTTCACTTTCAAAGAGTGGCTTTTGCTTCCCTGGCCAAACTCTATGCAGTCAGGTGTCGGGCTACCCATATAACTTCTGCTTTTAGTGTATTAAATTTCTGATAAATGGAAGTCATGCGCCTGCGGGGCACTTTGAAGGAGCAACAGTTGAGTTTATAGCAGATGTCTATCAAAAGCCCTCTATGTTTTTAACATGCTTTGTGCCATTCAGTGAAGTAGTTCTCATGGGCTTTTCAGCACTAAAATTTTTACTTTGCAGGCAGTCCATGGGCTTAGGAAGTTAATGAAGTATGGATTAATTAGGTGCTACAAAACCTTGAAAATCTAACATTGCCATGAGATTTTTGCCCCCTTTCTCCCAGAAGATATGCTTGGGTTTTGCTGGCTTTCTATATTTTTGTATTTATTGTCCCCAGATAATCTCTATAAATAGCAAAGTTTTTCTTATGTTTCCCAGGTCAGTGATGTTTTTGGTGTTTATACTTTTGGCAAGAAATCTTTATTTTAAGGCAATACCATATTGACTTTTCTACTTTTGTTCCTTGCTCTAGCAACTCCAGTGGGGTTTGTGTGGCAGCTACTTCAGAACCCAGTCTTGTGTCAGCTTCATAGATTTTACACAGTAATTTATCTTGTGCTTTTCTGAAGCTGCAGACCACTAGAGCTACTGCAGGTGCGTGTGATAATATAGTTCCTTTCTTCCTTCTCCGTTTGAGATTGAAAAGCTTTTCCTTAGTTTTAGTTTATTTTTGTCAATTTTATTCAAGCTTCATCTAGTTAATATTCTTATCACCCCTTTCTGTTAAGTACCCAAGAATAAAAAAATCTCCTCGTTAGTCCACAATTTACTTTTTTTCAGTCACTCTTTCTGTAAGAGAAGGGCTTGGCTCATAATATAGCAAAAAGGAAGGTCTTTATTCCCTGAAAGGCTACCATCAAATTCTGGGTTATTTTAAAATGAGGGATTTCAGCTGTTTCCAGAAAACCTTCAAAAAGCATGGGGAAGTTTTTTTCTTCAATTAACTTAGATGTTGCATTTGAAAAAGTGACATGGCAAATTAAATTCCAGGAGAATTCCAACTAGAGCAAACTAGCAGCTGATGAGGTTGAATTTCTAAGCAGATGTTCTCAAAAATACGTGCAAATCAGTTCTTCAGTGAGAGTTCTCTGTCACCGCTGTAAGATGGGTACATTTGTAAATATGCTTTACCTAGTGATAGGTCTACCGAGTTGGTTTGCACTCCCCTCCCTTCTTGCACAGCCTGTTTCCCTCTGTACCATGAGCACTTACTACACCTGCTCATCTGAACCCCATGAGCTGTTTAGCATACAGCCTCCGTGATCACAGCTTTTGCCTCCACTTCAGGCCATGGAGCCAGCTGCTGTTCTATATGCACTCAGGGAACCCTGGCAGGACGGTTTGGAAAGGCGTAACCTTGGCCCTGATTCTGTTATGATACTGGCATGATGGTTGCCTTTTTCATCACAAAAAAGGGATGAAATTGCTGATACATGCTGTTGCTGGCAGTGGTTGTTAGTGCATTGATGGATGTCAGTATATGGTACCTTGCTTCTGTTTTGAATAGAAAATTGCTTCTGGTCCCAGAGCTCATTATAGTCTGTGGGTTTAAGGTAACTATTTACATATTGCAGGGAGATTCCACTAAATTAGCAGACTTGATTGATATCACTACTATAAAAGTTGTTTCAAATTATTTAATTATTTGTTTGATAGGAATTTCTGTTCCCTGAACACATCTCTAAATAACCTAGGGGCCAGATCTGAACCTTCTAGATCAAATCTCATAGATCTGACTTTATGTGAAAGATTCAGCATCCATATGACAGTGGACGAGAGTTTTTCAGGTGAGATGCCTGGGGTGGTACAAGGGGAAGCGTCTGCACACAATGGCCAGGCTCATGTGCTTTTTCCAAGTACCATCTTCTGCTTCTTCTGGGTTAGATGGAATATTGATTTGAGTCAGTGTGGCAGCTGTTACATTAATCTTATGTATGTTATATGTAAACCACACATGACAAAAGCACTTACTCCTGGATTCCAGACTAGTTAAACACATGTAAATGTTTTGAAGGACTAGGCTTGATATAGCACAGCTTAGTGCAGAGGAAAAAACAAAGCACTTTATCAGACCTTTATAATTCTTCAGAAGAGGTACTGTAGAAATCTGTCTGAGACATCGAAATTGCAATGCAAAAAATATGCTCTTAAGCACTCATACAAAGTAAATCTGAACCCTTGAAATGCAACTCCAAACAGAGGAAATTGGGTAGGTGTACTGAAGCAGAAAGCACTGACAATTCTGGCAGCTTCTAAAATGCCACTGAGTACAGCAGAAGAGAGAGCAGATTTCTTTTCAGACAGCATGTCTTCTTTCTTTCTCAGAGCTTTTGTATGCATATATGTAGGCTTTGTCTACTGTCTATGCAAACACCTATACCATATGCCTCATGAGTTTTCTGTCCTTTTGTGTATTTCCTAGATGCTTCATTATTCAAGGGAGGTTGTGGAAGTGTTTGTGTGTTCGTATGCACAGTGAACAATGCCATGGTCTATTCATTGGAGTGATAAATTACATTCACTCTGATGTCAGGTACCTCTCATTGACTTTAGTTTCTTTCCTATTGGATATGTTTAAGATTAACCAGGTATTAGTCATTAATCAACGAGGTATCTGCAAATAAATTTTTCATCATAATGAGCTGTATAGTTGAATGAATAGTATTTGCACTTTCATTATCTGTCATGATGTATGGGTATGGTACCAATGCAGTATGTCCAGCTTGGCTGTTGGTGTTGCTGTGATCTCAACAAATAACTCAGCGACAAATAAAATACCCATGCAATTAGATGTCAGGACGCCTTTAAACCGTATGCAGAATTTATTTCTAATGTTTTAGGAACTGCACTGCAGTTTTCTCATAGTAGATGCACAGTTTTAGCTATTTTGTTGTCTGGTATTGATAATGTAGTGTATAGCCAAGTAGCAGATCAAACCTGAGACAGGACAAAATTAGGGGGTTGGAATTTATTATGATATAGACCTTGATGCAGATGTTATATTCCACATATGCGTATTTAAAATGTCACTGTATTCTCAAGTCCTTAAATTGTACTTTCAATGAGGAGCAAACAAAATCTTTTTTGTAGGAACTTTGTTTCTAACACTTGGTATGAGATTTCTTGAGTGGCAGATTCCCCACATTCTAATTTGTATTGTTTGCACTTAAGACACATATAAGAGAACTGATACTCTTCATGAGATGACAACAGAAGTGTTTTGCAGGAGACTATAATTTCTCTTACAACTGACTGCTGGAAAAGAAAGGTGTGTGTAAACAACTGGTGAATGTAGACCATAAAATAGTTTTGTTGGGGATAGTAACAATTTGTATTAATTTGATACTCATTTTAATAATGTATGAACTGTAATTGAAAACAAAATTATTGCAAAAATTAACCTGGATTTCTATATCTGTATAGTCTCAAGAGTTTGCTCAGAAGTTTTAGAAACTTTTAATGTGTTTTACATACTATTTTCGTTGAAATGTTGTAGGTTGTAAAAGGTGGATTCTAAAAAGGAGTGCTTCCATCCTTTTTCCCCCAGACGAGGTTAGAGGCTGGACAAGATGACCTTTAAAGAACCCTTCCAGTTCAAACTATGCTATGATTCCATGACCTTGTGTTAGCACCCCACGGGGAGTAACAAGCCCAACTTTCCTTGACTGATTGCCCCCAGAACCTGCACCGAGGATCCCTCCCTCTGAGTCCAGGGGCATCATTTTGTGTTGCTCAGGGCCCTAGGCCTGTCCAAGGCCACACCATGCCTGCCTCTGTGCCCTGCTTTCCTGGTTGGGCTCGCTGAGTATCACCACGGGTCCCTGGAGTGACCCCATTGTTTCCCCTGCCCTAAATTGGGGCCCTGGGAAGGGTGATCCTTGGTCTTTGTGCTGTGCTGAGGTGCTCCTAGATCCAAGCTCTGCTCTTCCTGCCTCTTGGCATCTTCACAGGGTGAAAGCCCCATGTGAATAGCGAGGGAATCATGGGCTGAAATGCACCCAAAGCTTATTCTCCAGCAACAATAGTGGAGCCATTTGGAAAAGTGAATCATAATTTCAGAAATGGAACCTGTTCCAGCTGCTCCTTCAAATGATAAATACTGACAGCATATGACAAAACTGTCCTATTTGTAAAAAGGAAGGAAAGGACAGTAACAAAAATACCAGCGCCCCCAAGCAACCAGTGGAGAGGTCTCCAGTGTGGAGGAAGGGTGAGAAAAAGACACAACTTGCAGAATGGATTAACTGGAACTCCTTCTCAATTCTTTGTATTATAGGCTGGAAGGCAAAACTGTGGCTTCATGTTCATATGGAGTTCTGGAGCCTCATGGACCATTTTAGAATCTGAACGTTTGCAGGAGCTGGACAACACTGACAGTCTTCATCCTTTGCAAAAACTGCATTTACTTTAACACAGTGTTGATGTCCTTGTGGACATATGAAAGAGCAATATGATTGAGGAGAGCTTGTCCCATGACACATTTAGGCCAGGATTTCAGTCCCATTGTGGCACCAAAACATCACTCTGCCTTTGCAGATGAGGCAGAAATATTTAGCATGAGGCTTAGAGCTATTTGAGGTGGTTTTTGAACATATCCAGTTCTTGGATGCATTCAGCAGCGAGTGATGCTGACCTATAGTGCAGGGTGAGATTAGTTTGCATTTCTAATGCATATTCTGAAGTAGCTGGGCTACTAAGAGCAGTACATGGGTTTCACAGGATATCACAAAATTGTCTTTAAAAGGGAATTTCCCTGTACAGATATGTAACGATTAAATCCAAGTTCTGTGTGATCGTGTTAGCTCAGCAAACAGAGCCAGCTACTTTGGGATGTAAATTAATCTAAACTTTCACACAGAACAATATAAGCCCTCAAAATTCAGTAAATTAATTATCTGACAAATCTTTAACTAAATATAAGGGATTTACTATGTAGATGAGAGGTCCCTCTTCTGCTGCCTCTTCTCCTTGATTGCAACTTATATTGGGAATGCCCTGTCTGTAATGTCTGTGATTCTTCTGCAGCCATTTTCTGGGGCTCACAGTCGGTCTTTTCTTTTGGTAGCACTTGACAGTTGATGACACTGGCACTGCTGGAGCCTCACCATTCATTACGGGGTTTTGATTCTGTATCGCTTGTGCACACCATACTCGGGCTGGTTTCCTGATCCATCACAGCCTCCTGTGTTTCCCTGTAGTAGGCCATGCAGTCCGAAACCCATGCTGCATGATCTGCCTTGTGGGGAGTGTGGAGCTATGGGATAGCAGGTATGTTCCTTGAAATCTCTGCTTATGGTAGTTAAAGCTACAGTCTAGCAAGAGGAATAATAGTCACAATTTTTGCTGAAGTGTTTTGACACGTTTGTAAAGCTCCTTAAGAACATACACGGAATGTATCATTTATTTTAATGAAATTCTGTCTAACCTAGGTTATTACTCCCTCTCCTATCTCTGATTTCTGTGGAGTGCCGACAGAATATGCTCTTAATGATGAGCCTGAAGAGCTTCTTGGGATTTACAGATATAAGCTTCTCCCAGCATGTGTGGGTTTTGAGAAAGAGATATTACTGAAGTGGCAGAAAACTTGTAGTATGAGGTTTGTCAGCAGAGTTTAGCATTCTCAATGACATCCTTGTATTTATTTATTTATTATTTTTTTAAGGGAAAAATTGGAAAAAAAAAAAGGAAGTTTTGTTGATAAGCTCTTCAAGTAAGGGGCACGGTATGAGTGGATGAAAGAAAATGGAGAAGTAATTCTGAATCCTTTGAACCCCAGGATTCTGGGATAGAATGGTGCCTGTATCTCCATGGTATAGTTTGTTGAGTGCTCTGAAACACAGTATGTGAGCAAGTACAAGTATGATAAACACCTCTGTAGCTCAGTCACCACAGTGGTCTGCAGAATTTTATCTACAAAAGAACTCCTGGCATAACAAAAGCAGTGTGTTATGGTCATGCACGCCAAGCGATCCCTCTGTCCGATACCATGGGTAATGAATAGCTGGCTGCGCTGGAGAAATCCTGAGTACATGTGCTCCCTCTTTTACCAGGAGAATGATGCAAAGAGATAAAGCCAGGGCATCTGGTCCCTGAAAAAAATGTCACCTTGTGGAACAGGAATTAAATCCAAGTGAATTTTAAATTCCAGCTCAGATTCAGATGTTTATAAACCTGTCATCTGCATTTCTGTAGAAGCAACAGTTAACGGGTTAACGAATAGCCAAATTGCTGCAGGAAATGCAGAGGAAGAACATTTGGAGGTCAGATAATATGTAAGCAGGAAACTTTTCAGCACATCTTTGATGTTCCTATTAATTTTATCTTTTCCCCAATTCATAAATAATATCCATCTGGAGAAACTTAGATGTATTTAGTTATGTTTTATTAAGCAGGAAATAATCCACTGGTCACACAATTTTAGTAAACCACACTTGGCTTTATCTTCTCTTCCCACAGAGAGTAGAGTACATACATAGTAAAGTCTCCTGCTGGTTATGCCTTAGCCACGACCACAGGTTTTCCTTGTATTCCGCTCTTGCTGGATCACGCGAGAATGAATCCAAGCACCAACAAAGTTTTCTGTTTAACGTGGATGTCTTGAAATACCATGGCTCTCAGGAATTATTTTGTTGTTTTATTTAATAGGTATGTACTACGATTGATTCCAGTGTATCATGACATTTACAAAAGTGCTTTTTGCGAGAAGGTTATTATACAGGTGAGAAAAGGAAGCTTCCTTAATTTAAGGTGTTTTTTGCTATTCTTTGGTAAATTTGTGCATGTTGAAGAAGTAAGCATTCTGGAAGGCACAGTGGAGAGGTGAGCTGGTGCCACAGGACCTATGGTGGGTGCATGGTCAAGCTTGTGACTTGTCCAGCCGGACAGGTTGGAACACAGGTCTTGGAGTCACAGCATCCACTGCCAGTCATCCTTGGGGGTGGCTTATGTTACTCCCATCTCTGACTACAGGTCCCCACATGAGGCCATCTCTGTCACATTCATGGTAGGAAGACTGAAGAGTGTTGCTGTGCTTGAGTAAGCATCTATGGCGATGGTATGGCTTGACTGTTATGCTGCATGCTATGGGGTATCATGTCATGATGAACCAACACTTTGCTTCCCTCACTGGAGTTACTGTGCAAAATGATGATGTGATGTACTATTGTCAGTGAATTTATAAATTATTTTACCCTATGTAATTGTTCACAGAATACCTTACTAACATAATCGCACCAAAATGATGTAGAAAGCAAATAAAGGGAAGCTGTGATAATACTTAAAAGAAATCTGAATAGGGACTTTATGTTTTGATATGACATTTTATACAAGGCATTTTCCTCTTTGTAGCAGAGGAGAGAGAGAAGAGAGTCAATCTTCTTAGCTGTTCTATAAACACGACTCAGAGGTCCATAGCTGAGGCTGAACTGATTTACTTCTAAAACAAGAACGAACCACCTGACCAAACAATCTGGAGGTTTTCTTTCTGTTTTTCTGACTTTACAATTCAATTACTGGAAATTAAAGATAAATTTCTGATAGACTCCTGAAGTCTTTCACTATCCATTGTCTTTATTTTGTTCAATTGTAATTCCAGTTGCAAGTTGAAAATAGTGGGCTTTTTAAAAACTCGTATCTTGTAAAAATCTTATGCAGCCTATACTGAGAAACTCTGAAAGATGAATGATATTTCACAGTGTGCATGCTTTATCACGTGTTGAACAATAATACCCTGCTAATGACTTTAAACAATACCTGCCCTTTGTTTCAGAGCACTGAAGGCACAGTTGACATTTTAGACAGATTCGTCTGTCCCTGCTTCTTCATGGCCCTGATTTTTCAGGCAGCAGGGCAGGCTTAGCATCTTTCTTGCTGACTCAGCTAAGAGTCAGTTAATTGAAAGAGAGATGATTTTGTGCTCTAGTCACTACTAACAAGATGCATTTTAATGGTGGGAATGAATGCCTTAAATTAAACATCATCCTAATTAATTTCCAAATTAGCTGTTGCAAAAAATACTTGTGAATAGGAGACTGGAGAAGATGAATGTGGGTTTTCAAAACAGGAAAAAGAAATTCAGGAACTGCCAAAGTGATGAGAAGATTGTGATATGCCTAGACTGCTTTCCAGTGGTGTTGTGGGCATGTGGATACCAGTGAGCTACAGCGGAGCAGCTGCTGTGGTAAACCAAGTGTCCTGGACTTGCCACTGGTCCAGCACTTTGCACCCCCCCAGAAGAACAATGAGCCACTGAGTACATTGGTTTAATACATCAGTCATCAAGTGCTTTACATACAAAATACTGAGCTGAGTCTGAAGAGAAATACTTCAAGCTGTGGGAATGTACAGCTTGGGGTAGCCAAGCAAGGTTAACTTTGCCTGTCAGAAACACAGCATTACAGAAAAACCCCTACCCAATATCCTGTTTAATATCAAAATTGGTGTGTGACTGTGTTAAAAACCCCACCTTATTGTTTTGGTCTATCATAGGAAACAAAGCTGTTTGAGTATAATTTTACTGCTCAGGACTGTGTTTCTAGAAGGTGTTTTAGCCTGCTTTGTTACGGCAGCAAGACTGGTCCACTTTTATTTGTGATTCTCTTCTTCCTTCCATCCCCTCCTTCCCAAAATCATATAATAGCTTTGGATACTTTTTATCAGGTATAGAAGTGCGTCCAGGATGTCACAGTGCTGTTTGTTGGAGAATAGCTAACTGGGCAAAGGGAGAGAACCTATTAATGTCCCACATAGCAGCACGAGCTCAGCATTTACAGGCACCAGAAAACCCACAGAGAAGCTCACAGTGAGAGCTGCAGGTCTCTGTGCTTCATTTATTCTAGAGACCTGGACTGCTTTTTGTTGCCATAGACTACCTACATTGATAAATAGTAATTTACAATAAGAGTGATTTTGAAGAGTGAAACAGTTGGTGTAGAGATCCACACTGCATGTGTTCTGAGGATTGTGCTTCGGGCTAGTTCCACACTGGTGCAGCAGGCTGAAGGTGCCTTGGTAGCTGAAGCACAGTCGTGTTCTCCTGGAGAGCAGGTTTGGGTTTAGGGAAGAATCCAGCCTTTACACCCACCCAACCACCTTTTGGTATGAACCAAAATAAACTAGGTCATCCAGGAGGAATTCTTTTCAGGACTGCTCATCCACAGACAGCATGATGGATGCACTACATAGTGCATTAGGTACATAGTGCACTTCTATGGAGGTAGATCCTTTCCCTCACTTAGTCTGCTGCAAAAGATTTAATATTGGAATAATATAATCTATCCAGTGATGCTTGGAATATCTCATAATGAAAATCAGTGCTACTGTTGCATTTCATAGATGGAAATATATAGAAGGGACTTGGTCAAGATCGCCTAGAAAGAAGCTAATGGGCAAAGTTACTCACATAACTCTGTGCACAGAAAAAGTGAAAAAAAACTTTATAAGTATTTAATATTCAATTATGTTGTTTAAATGGTGCATCTGTACAGACTTAAATATATGTGTAAGTGATTTATGGAGTCAGAGCCTGTGTGTACTGAAAGTGCATAGAATATATTTAGCGGTGCATAACAATCAGTTTTCTTTGGGAAAACTGCTTCCTTCAAATTGAAATTTAAGTGATTTTTTTTCTGACCTCATCCACTGAGGCACATTTTACATTTATTTTCCTAACTGGTAGGTGGTTTGCCTGTATTTCTTTTCACTTTTTCCAAATGATAATTCCCTGCTTCCACCTGGCTTTAAGAGTCATTAGTGGGTGACAGCTATCTGAGGCATCCATACAGCTCTTCTGTCCTGTCTGTTTGAACTGCCATGTTTCAGATGTGTTATCAAGACATTGCTATTGTGCAGATACAGATTAGTTCTTGAGACTGATTTTTCTGCTTCACCAGTTCTTTTGTAGCTGCCAGAACTAATTGCTTACATTACATTACCAATCTGTGCCTCGATCACTCCTTAGATGATGCCATCCGTTGGAATACAGCTGCATACTTAAGTGCACTTTTTAACTACTTCTCACTATTCCTGCCCATGTTTACAATTGAAAGAATTGCCCCTGATTTTTCTCTGACCTCCACTACTTGGCAGAAATCGTATAACGGTTGCACTGATTCATTTGCCTTTTCTACCTCTAAAATTTTCTGCATTTTCAGTCACTTAATGGGAGTTTAACAGAGCTATCTATAAATTCTGTATAAAGAATCTTTCCTTTCTGAGAGTAGGTAAAGTTGCTCAGTAGCAACATTGTAGTGACCAGTGATATCTAGAAAACTTAAGAAAGGCAAAATGAAAAACTGGAAATATGTCAAAGCCTATCCTGCCTACAAAACAAATAGCTTTTTAATTATAGCTCAGCCGCATTGCATCTTCATCCCAAGACATAAAAACCCAATACCCACTAACAGTGATATGCTCTGACACCAACACTGTCAATATAAATTTCTGCATGATGCCTACACACGTTCAACTACTCATGCTAATGTTAGCTAAATGTTTTCTTATAACTCAAGAGAAATATTTTGCATGATACTTAACATTCCTACCTAATACATATTCAGAAGGAAAATAATAGCCTTGCTGAGCAGAAGTAAATGAATGCATGTACGTCTGTGTATTTGCATTTGAGAAAAAACAATCCACTATTTTAATATTTCTTTTTAGATTTACGTGGTTGTTCAGGACTATGAACAACTTTGTTTTTATCTGTTCTTTGTATCACGGGTGCATCAGCCTAGTTTTGTTTTAATGTTGAAGGTTAATCATTATTAATAATAATAATAACAGCCATGATACACCTTGACACAATGTGAATAAAACACAGTCCTGTAAGTGGCAGATTGTGCTACATTTGGTAACTGGAGATTTGCTGCAACTTTTAAACCCTGCATATTCAAATCCAAAGTACTGAAGCATAACTCATCTGAACATTCTCTCAACGTTTGTAGCAATTATTTGAATAGCATACATATTTTGGGGCGATAACATTTTTGAGCTAAGAAGAACGTTTTTTTTTTTTCCCCATAAAGAGTGATGTAGAACAGCGTTTAAGTGTGAAATATGCAATTTGGTTGTAATCCTAGGTTTCATCATTACAGGTTGTGTGGACATCAGATGACCTTTATTGCAAAGTGATGATTTTGGGTAATTAACATACTTTTGTTCTTCAGCTATTTAATTATAAAGACTTTAAACTATTTTCATCGCTTCAGCTTCTACTCACCTACCTTTTCCTTTGTGTGGTGTTTTGGTTGCTAATATGTGGAACCTGATGCTTTTCCTAATTAACATTATACTTCTCCAACCTCAACACTTTTGCTACCTTTTTCTTAGCTGTGAGGTGAGGCACATGCTACATCTCTCAACTGCCAACCCAATGCTTTGCTGATCAGTTTTAAATCGAGCTCATATGAAGAGTTTTTCCAAACCTCTACACAAGGAAGTACAACATTCCAATGTCGGATACTATAAATGGGGTCTCACATAAACAGTGGGATTCCCAACTTTATCCCTGCTACTGAAAATATAGGGCAAAGGCAGAGGAGGAGAGAGGCTAAGAGAAGGAAGAGTGCTGAAGTCATGAACCAGAATAAGCATCTGTCATGGTTTAAGCCGAGCCGGTAACTCAGAACCACACAGCTGCTCTCTCACTCCCCCCTTTCCTCCCCCCGGCTCCAGGAGGGACAGGGAGGGGGATCGAAAGAATGTAACTCCCACGTGTTGAGATAAGAACAGTCTGGTAACTAAGGTATAACACTGCTGCTACCACCAGTAATGATAATGGTAAGGGAAATAACAAGGAAAGAGAATACAACCGCTTGCCACACACCGACCGATACCCTGCCCAACTCGAGCAGTGATCTCGCCCTTCCGGGTAACTGCCCCCAGTTTATTCACTGGCCATGACATGCTTTTGGTGTGGAATACCTGTTTGGTCAGTTTGGGTCAGGTGTCCTGTCCCTGCTCCCTCCCGGCTTCCCCTCCTTGCTGGCAGAGCATGAGACTCAGAAAGTCCTTGGTCAGAGTAAGCGTTAGTGAGCAGCAACTGAAACCATCAGTGTTATCAGCACTGTTCCCAGGCTGAAAGTCAAAACCACAGCACTGCGCCAGCTACTAAGAAGGAGAAAAATGACTGCTACTGCTGAACCCAGGACAGTGTCGCAACTAAGTTGTACTGTGATTTCCTGCAGACTGTATCTGCTCTTGGATCATCACAGCTATTTCCTTATGGGAAGTGGGGAGTAGAATTTATTCCAGTAGTTCCAGAATTAGATTTCTCAAAGGGAGAAACACAAGCCACTGTGGTTATATTGGATGCTGATTTAATTTACATTTGTGGTGATTGGATTGCAGTAATTTCCCTGGGGAGCAGCTCCTGAGATAATAATTTCAAAAGACAAGCTTAGCAATGGAGAGCTGAGAACTTCCTGAAAAAGGATGGTCTACAGAAGAAAATGTCTTTTAAGAGGCATGTGGGTTCAGCCAGATTTAATAGGAATAAAGAAAAAGAGAGTATGGACAGACTGTCTTGTGGGCGAAGTTAGTTCTTTTGTGAGAAAACTCTGTGATTGTAAAATGATCTTCAAGGGAATTACATTCCCTATTTGTTAAAAAGATCTGTGGAAAATTTGGGAGAGAGGTTAATGAAGAGCCTGGTTTATTTTCTTTTCAATGATCCATGTCAAGTATTGAAAAAGTCTGGGTACCCATAATGTCCTTAAAGCACAGGAGTGGACAGGGTTTGGGCAGATATCACATGATGTGTCTAGGAAGAAAGTGTCAAGCCCCAATTTCTAGGTTTGATTTCTGTCCCACTTTGTGACAATGTTGCTACCTGCCACCCTACAAAGAAGGAATTCCAGTTCTCCCCTGTAGCTGGAGGGGTTCAATTCAGTCTACCATGGCCTATCCCTATGAATAATAAAAGAAGGAAAGGCTGCAAGTAATAAGGATTCTAATTAATGCCAGATCAAACAGAGAAGGAAGCCAAACAAAACAAGACAATATTTTATTATCTGTCTTGGAGCAGGGTATGTTAGAGCGTGTTTGGTCCAGATTCGTGATATATTTGGGCTGCCTTTTCTGGTTGGACAGCACAACAGAGCCGCAAAATCCACCTTATGTGAAGGCACAGTGTAGTGGTGCTTCTGGCTCTGTTAAAAAATCACCTTTGGTGTCTCTATTAATTAGTCATCAGCGCTGCCATGCTGCCTTAGCTACCTACGATCCATTTGTTAAACTCACTTTCATGCTAAAAATAGCCTCATCTTGTTATCCCTGGCTTTGAGAGGACAACTTTTACTTGATCTGCAATGCTGTGTGAATAGACAGAAATGAGCTACTGTGGCAATACTGGATAGGCCGATACAAAGTCGAGCCAGACGTACCTGTAGCAAGCAAGTTAGGGAAAATGACTGCTTATTCTGCAGAAGAAAACCCTCAGGGATTTTCCTAGCTACTCACTTCTTTTATGTCCATTGCAGAATGATAGCTGTGAACCCATGTTAACACTCATGGTGCTCTTAAAATAAAATGATACCTCTGATTTACTCTGCATGAAAAGGAAAATGTTTCCATAGCATTTAGCAAGGACTAGCTTGTTCCCTGTTTCTCAGAGTCTGTCCCAGACAGACCACTCTGGATCAATCTTCATGATGGCTGATTACCTCATCACCCTGGCAGACCAGGTGTCTATTACAGGCAGCTGAGCAGATCAATAAAAGATGCATTACATCAAGACAGATGAGGTGACAGGTATCTGCTGTGTATAGTTTGTACAAGCCACAGAGCCTTGCTTCATGCTCTCCTTAAAACTGCTGTCAGTTCTTGATCAATGACTTCACTCCTTTCAGTATTTTTATAAATATGAGAGCAGAAGAGTGAGGAAAATTTGTTTTCTCTCTACCTATCTGTAGACCCAAATAGAGCAACCTCCTGATCCCAGCAACCTGTTGCAAAATGCTTTCAGTAGTACATCCCTACCTGCTAAAATAATCACTTATTTGTTGCTTCTTTTTTACTCTTTTCTCCTGTCTTCACCTGCTTCTCCATCTTGAAAATTTGATCTTCAGATTCTTAGTTAAGTACTGCCATTTTACACTGCTTTATTGTTGCAGAGGCAAAGTTAAGTTTAACCGGGCTCTTTGGTAGCTCTCTTGAAGGAACTCTCTGCTTGCGTAAAGCAGATAGTATAAACAGTGCATCACCTTGCCTGAGAGAGTGGGATCTCCAGTACAACCAAGATGTCCAAGTACACTGAATGTAAGACCAGAGCTTGAACAAATTTCTCCTCTTGACTAGCTTTCTGGAGAATCAGACAAATGCAAAGAAGGCCATGATTTAAGTTAAATATTGCAGCAACTGCAACTCAAGGCCAGAGAGAGATCTCACTTGTCACTTTGTTTTTGTTTACATGATCCTCAAGCAAATCAGTTTGGAGAGATGTCAGTAATGGCATTTTCTGTGTCACTTTTATGATGGCTAGGGAAACTGCTGCCACTTGGATGTGAAGAGACAGGCAAAAAGAGGGAAAGAGCATTAAAAAAATGGCACAAGTCACTGCTGCTCTATTTTACTGTAGATTTTACCGTAGGTCATTTCCGTTTGTCCCCAAGCCTGTATCATGTCTTTGAAAGAGTGCTGTCAGTTTCACCTTCTCGCTGTAATGAATTTTTACAAGGTGTACCGCAACATTGTCTTTATTAATCTGTTTTAAAACATATTTGGCATTAGGAGTTTTCCGGCCTCAGCATATGTAGAGTGGAAATCATATATCTGATTTAAAGGAGTTATTTCGTCAGAGCTTTATTTGTCTTATTTGTCTAGGTACACCCAGATGGTGTGATCAATCTAGGTTGTTGGACAGCAATGATTAGCAGTTTAAAAAACATAGTTATAAAGAAGAAAAGGCTACACACACTCAATCTCTCTTTGCCATCCTGCTGTCTTATGCTCTTGCTGTCACTTAAAAATCTTAAGATGGAGGTGTGACCCTTACTAATACATTCCCATACGTGTCTAACACTTCTGCTTAACAGCCTCAGACTTCCTCATGAGCAGCCGTCCCTGGAAGTGTGGATTTATTCTTTTATGAAATCTTAGAAAAAGGTGCAAACCAAAGTGTAAATAACATTCATCTCACCAAATCGATTGGAATGTGACTGCTGCTTTTAAGGTGGATCAGAGCTTAGGGAAAAGTTAAAAATTCCTATCTTAATGCTCAGGCTGGGTAAGGGAATGCTAAAATGCATAGGCCCTGTGTTAGCAAAAATTCATTCGTCTTGGCTTTTTCGGTTGGGTGGTTCATATTATTTCAAGCAGATAAGACTTGGCTACGCACAAAAATATTTCATCTTATAGATGCAAAGTGTGTTAATTTTATGACCCTGTTGCTTTTTATTACTGATCAATTGTCATACATACAAAAGGGAAGCCATTTGGTGAGAGATGAGACAGAAACATAAACATAATGAGAAACTGATGCTGACAGCTCAGAGATAATTTCCTGACATGGAGAAGAATGAAGCAATGGTATCTCTTTTGCCACAGTGTCCTATCAGACCTTGAATTTATTTTCAGATGGTTTCAGAGCATCTCTCTAGCTGTCAACACATCAAGCCTGTTCCAGAGCCCACTGATGTCAATATGAGCCTTTCCATTCACTTCACTCAGCTTTGATCATACCCTTGAAGAGTTCAAACCTCATAAGTGCATTTGGAAGCTTTTCATGTATGGGGCCGGATCACTTCTATTTCCATGTTTATTAGTGCTGTACCATGGAGATATAGCTAGCTCTGAAATATATATCTTATTATAGGGAGGACAAATATGAAAACATTTGGTATCGATTGAAGCTTTGGCTCAGCCCACCCGAAGTTCCTGGAGTTTTTGTCATTTATGATACAGTATTAAATAGCTTCCTGTAATTCATCAGTCTAAAATGATGTGCTACTGAGTAAAGCTCAGCGTAAAATCTGTCGATTGACAATTTCCAATAGGAAATCTGAAACCTCTGTGACCTCATCTGAACCATCTACAGTAGAAGGATGCATCCTACGTTGTAGACATTTTTAACTGAATAGGAAACAGGCCCGTTATTTATAGACATTGAATCGTCCTTCATGGTACTGAAAGTCTTTCTTTTTTCTTCATGAACATGCTTTGTCATTTCATTTTTGAAAATGGAATTTCCAAGTTGCTGAATACCAGAGACCGGGTTATCCTTCTTCAGAAGCAAAATACATGCAGAATTTGTGATTTTATTATTAAGCTGTGTGACGTATTTTTGGTGGAATGTCCACCATCCCAATCTTTATTTTACACATATAAACAACACAACCAAGTGCAGACACTTTAAACCTTGTAAGATTTTCTGCTGACTATCCTAATCTGGAGTCATAACTTTACCCTGTCAATGAGTCTGATATTTTAAATCATTGTCATTTAATCATAAATCAATGATCAATTGGTCATTAATCAATTTAAATCATTGATAATTTCAATCATTTAAATCAATGAATTATTATTCCACTGTGGACATTACAGCGCTTTTCCTAAAAAAATCCAAATCCCCTCATTCATTGCTTAACAAGGATAACTTGGGGATAGGTCCCTACATATATATACATACAGAAATTATTTGCATTTTCTTGTCCTAATAAGTGAATATTCCAGATTAAAATAATTAGTTAAGGAGCTCGGTTAGGAAGATTCTTCTATATATGTAGTGGTTTTGGCCTTTCTGACAAGGATCTTTTAAAACACCGCTATAAGCATGTCTGACTGAGGACAGCATAAAGATACTAGTTAAAGCTGTAACAGAACAGCATGCACAGGTCATACTAAGCTTTGAAAGCTCAGTCAGAAATCTCTGCATGGAATTAAGCCAATATTCAGCTAGAACTCATGAACTGGAGATGACAGGAGAGGAAAGAGACCAAAGTGTGTTGACTGACTGATCTGATTGTTCAGAGAATGACAGAGCTGCAGCATGAAATTGTAAAAATTCAAGAATAAATTAGAGGTTTATATAGCGTTCAGGTTGCATAAGTGCAGTTACAGACTATAGAGAGAAACGTCAAAAAAAATTGGCAGACATATAGTTCTGGTCATTGTTTCTGAACAAAGATAAATATAATGAAAACAGGTGCAGAGAAAACAGCCTGGGATGATGAAATCAATGGAGTATCTCTCCTATGAAAAGAGAGCTTGGTGTATGAAACTAATCAGAAGAACACTGAGTGAACAGCATCTATAGCTGAGGGATAATTATCAATAAGGAGGAAGAGACAGTTAAAAAGTGATTTTTTTATCCAATAGCAATGAATAAATTTAGATTGGAAGTTAGATAGTTTCTACTAATCAGAAGAATGAAGTTTAGTTTTATCTGAGTATGAGCTATTTTGAGATTAAGTTCTTGAAGCTGAAAGAAGAAAGTCTGTAGTTATAAGGGTAGAAAATAGCTGGAATTGCTGTCTACATGTTGTCTGGTTTGCACTGATCCTATCTGTCAAAGTTTCCACTGGTTGTCGCTTCTGCCCAACCTGCATCCTCTGAACACTTTTCCCCACACACTCTTATGGTACACTGGAAGAGCTTACAGTAACATGATGAAAGGACAGATCTTCCCAGCACTCCTAAAGCTCTAACAGTTCCTACACTGATGATTATTTTGTATTTAGTTCACACAATATAATTGTCAAATTTGGGCTGAAAGAGAATTTTTCCTTCTGCACAGATTGGTAGGCTTAAGCTTTTGTTCATTTTTTGATGCCTGTGGTATGGACACAGTAGCCTGCTTAGATTTAACCAAGGCTTTGTTTGAATTTTTCCCTGCTATGTCAAAAAAGTAGCTTATTGGCTTGGCAATAATTCCAGCGTTGGATCATTTATTGTAGTTTTTAAATTTAAGGAAGTTAGGAAAGTTTTATAGTTTCTGTCAAGTGAAATAAATGTAAAACATTCTACAACTAAACATCTACGGGTGTAGTAGGCAAGGACAGAAACAAGGCTCTAGATTTGTGTTTGGTTGAATAAATTCAATTGGAAGATTTCAGAGAAAGAAGATAACGTGTTCTTTTTAACCAGACTACCTAACGTCCTACTCATTCAGTACTCTTTTTATTTGTAGAGCTTTTAGCTGTACTGCTTTCCGTTTTCTTTGTATGATTCTGTCTGCTACAAAGATATTTTATATGGCTCCATTCCAGTCTTCAGTGCACAGCTGATAAACTGATTTGGAGATATACTACATTTGGCGATAAGGTCAAAAAACAAGAAAATTAGTCAGTGGTAAGAATTTTTCAGGGTTTTTTTTCTTGTTTGTATGTTTTGTTATAAAAAAAGCTTTGTTTGGCTTCTTATTCTTTGTGACACTTGTGGCACTTGTCAATGATGGAGTGAAATTTCTTGTTGCCAAAGGCTTTTTATTCATAGGAACAAGAAATTTAAAATCAGGAAGAAGGAAATAATGCCAAAATGAATAGATTTAATAGCTAACAGTTATCTAAATACTTCCTGTCTACAGGATGAGGGATCTTCCATCAGTTATTAGGATGGTGACCCAGTGGCTGGGCCAGGTTACTGCCAGGCGTGGGACTTGAGATTTGGGCTGAAGCAGTGAGTCCCAGAGCACCGGATGTCTCAGGTCAGGGGATTCTTGCATTTGTGTTGACTAGAAAGGTGTCTATAAAACCTGTGAAGAGAGTTGCTGTAAAGATAACATTTTTCTTCTGGAGAATGCTAAGTTTTGTAGTCTTTCACATGTGTAGTGGGATATTTATTTCTACCTATGAACTGAATGATAGGGAAGCAGCGTCTTTAATTGGAAAGACTAAATGTCATTCTAGCATTGAGGGCACAAGCACGATTTGTGGCTTCTAGGAATCCTAAAATACAGTCTCTTCCTTTAATGCTGCTTCCCATTAGATTTTTATGGGAAAGCAGCTGCGGAGTTTGGTACCAGTGTTGAGTGAAATAAATTAATTTCCAGTTCAAAGCCAGTGAATATGGAAGGCCCTGAAGCAAATCTTATGGAGTGCCATTAACTTATTTTTTTTAGGAAAACAAGCTATATCCTTTGGCATGTACCAGCTCACAGTAGAGACGCAGTAAAAAAATCGAAAGCCCTTTTCAAACGTGTGTTGCATTAAGGTAGCTCAGCTATAAGATAACAAGGCTATGAATGGCCAAAATCAGGTCATCATCCTAGCCATTTGAGTGTATTAGAAAGTGCTTCCTTACGATGTTGCTCTTGAAAGTTTTGTACAGTTCTAACAGATCTCTACAGCTGAGCTGTCCAACAGTGCTGTGAACTGTTTCTCTTTCTTCCCAAGTACCGTGTCTAGCCTGCTTGCATACAACTACCAGCTCTTCCCTAAGTACTCAGGCTTTATTTGCAGTTATATCTTGTTGGGTTTGTTGATGCTATCTGACTAGTCCACCTAGACATTATGCACAGGTGGCTAAAGGAAAGACAATGGATCCTTTCTTCTTCCTCAGTCCCACAAATCAGTATTAAAGTGTTGGAAGCTCATGCTTGGATGCATTCTTTGGGGAAGAAACAACTATTTTTTTTCTCTTGTGTGGGGCAGCAGCATATTGTGTCAAGCAGGACTGAAGGTTGAAGAGGTCCAGGAGAATAAGAGTAGCTCTCCACTGCTTAAGTCATCAAAAGAAAAGATGAACGTGAAGATAAGAAGGTTTTTCAATTCCATATCCTGGTCTAAATCCAGATTGTGCCTGGCCAAGGATGTTACCTTCAATTAGATATATTTGTCAAGATTTTTCTGCAGGTTTCATTCAGGAAAAAGAACATGGATATTAAGGTAGAGTTTCTCTAGGACTCTGCATCTAAGCCAGGACTTCATCTACAACCAGCTCAGCTTGCTGTTAGAAGATGAAAGGGAGAATCCTCCTGCCAATTGTCCAGCCTATCTTGATCCAGCACCAAGTATTTTTCACTGGTTTTTACTAGTCTTTCACAAGTCTAATATTAAGACTCCATTAAAAGAACTGAAATGTCTTGCTGAGTGATCGTGCTACATTCGTGAATGCAGGAATTAATCTTGACGTAATTTATTTATTCATTTGATTAGCCACTTTTCCCATTTGATTTTGAAATTTTTGTTTTGGAAGGATTTAGCTGTCACTTTGTGTAACAATGCAATTTTAATTTCATTTATTTAGCAGTTATACTTATTTCTATTTCAGAATATCTGTTTTTCTCAACAAACTTTGAGTATTCGCCGCATAGCTAAAAATTACAGACATATAAATTTATGGGAAAAATTATTGATCATTCAGAAAAATGATTGATCTTTTAACATTTTGGGAACTCTTATGGTCTTGGTTTCCAGAGTTTTATTTTTTAACAGCTTTAAAGCAATTGTCTTATTAACTTTCAGCTTGATCTTACTTACTTTAGTGTTTGCTAGCAGGGAAACTGAAAGAATATAATGTTTTTTGAGATAATGCAGGCTAAAAGATTTTACTTCTTCACAGATAAGTTAGTTAAGAGCAGTGTATGATCCCACTAGCATCACAGCAAGGTGTCTCTCCAGAATGTTTTGCAGCCAGTAAGAGTATAATCAGGTTTGATTTAGTTAGCACAGATTATAAAAACAAAAAACCCCACAAAAATCAAAGACAGTATTAACAGTTCTGATCAAAAAACAACTTGCTGTCTTACACAACTTGAACTTTGGTTGCAGAAGCCTGTATCAGGTTTTCAGTCTTATCGTGACCCATGACACCGACATGAAATCTAATGTTGCATTGTTTAGATGTGCTTTAGTCCCATTTTCATTTGGCAATAGAGATATTTATTGAGGGAAATTCAGACATTGTCTAGTCAGTCCTCTATTCCTG